>VUQK01005275.1:16113-41528 GCA_015106715.1 Bujurquina vittata | reverse complement strand
AAAAAAAAACAGAAAAAAAAAAAAAAAAAAAAAAAAAAAAAAAAAAAAAAAAAAAAAAAAAAAAAAAAAAAAAAAAAAAGAAAAGAAATGAAAGTACAAATGATCTATTTACCAGTTATCATCACAACCCTGTACAGCCTTAACAATAGGAGTAATAAAAAAAAGCTTTGTACAGCACATACCAATCTTTACCGAGTGCCAAAAGTTAAGATAGTTGAGCCTTTTCTAATCATAAAATACAGCCAAACATAAAGCTAACTGATTGTAGACAGTGCAGTGTGATGCTAACTAAATGCAACCGAGGGAGTTAGTTTTAAACACAATTAAGTGCTAAAGAACTAGAGAGAGGACAATGTCATGCATACTCTGAAGTGCTGAAAAGGTAGTCGAGCTTCAAAAACAAACAAAAAAAGAAAAGAAACTGTGCTGCTTACAGTTGGGCAAAATAAAGAGAATAAGTGCTTAAGAGTATTGGGTTTCAAAAGGATAGAGCCCTGTTGCCTTTTTAAACATTACACTCAAACTAAGGGGTGGGGCGGACGTAAAGAAGTGCAGCCATTCAAGATTATGCTGTATTAAAAGGCAGACATTTTAAAAAGGTGTCAAGAGGAGACATTCTTTTTTCCCCCTAAATTGCTATTTTTTTTCTGTTGGACCCTGACAATTAGTTTGACTCATTCTCAGAAGTCTCAGGTGGTTTCCTTCCACCAAGTGGCACTAGAGTATAAAATATAATGTAGATAGTACAAGAAAAGTGTGTGTGTGTGTGTGTGTGTTGGAGAGATGCTCCCTTTACTCCAGAGACGGCATGCCAGACGTTGACAGAACAAAAAGGAACAAACAAGAGTAAAAACAAAAAAAAGAGGGAGGGGGGGGGAAGAGACAATCGAGGCATCACTCCAGAGCAGGACGTGACGGATTCCATCCTAACATCACGTCCTGCCATGAGTTACATTTTGGTCTTCATAATTCATGTTCTCTGTCCAATCAATATGTTTTTTCTCTCTCACATAATTGTAGACAAAAAAAAGCAATAATAGTTCATTTTCTTTTAAGAAAATGCACAAGTAAAACAGACAAATGGAAACAATAAGGAAAATAAAAACAATCCCTTTACAAATAAGGGATTTTGGCTTGAAGACCACTTAGGAAACACAAACGCGATTGATGACGGGTAAAGCTTTTTCAAATAAAACGTGTGCTGCTCCGTCTTGCAAAACAGACCTGTTTTCGAGCATTTCATGGATAAATACATAGTCTCATAATCAAAAAGTGCAGCACTGTGCAAAATTGGCTATCACAATTTAGCCTGGGACCTTTAGTTCCCAGGGGGAGCTTGACCTCTACTGTCTAATTCCTGCAATTTGTATTCATTTGCTTTCTCCGATTTCACAGAGGCAAACCCTTTTGCACCACCAGAAATGTCTAAATGTGAAACTAAGGGGTGTGGATTGAGTCATTTCCAGCAACTACTGCCTACTTCACATTATGGTAACTTGGTGGATCTAAGTTTGCACTTTAAAAAAAAAAAAAAAGTGGGGGGAAAATAAAAGGTTTAAGTGCTTTTGGCTCGAAGTGTAACTACAGTAAGTGCAATTAAAACTCAAAAGGTTGACATGAGGGAAGGAGGCGGGGGGACTAAAAGCAGTACCACGTCTGGCGGCCTAACAGAAGCCTGTGCCGTTGAACACAATGGCTTTGCTTCATCATGGCACCTACAGCTTTGCCTCATCATGGGTTCTCTAGGCGTGTTAGTAGAAAAGATTTATTATGATGTAAAAGGCTCAGTAAAAAAAAACAAACAAAAAACCCCATAAAAACCTTAAAAATAAAAAGACCAAAAAATAAAATAAACGAGACACAGAAAGGCCACCAAACACTAACTTTCCCCGTCTTTACCAGCACTGAAGACGTCTCTGTTTACTCTTCTGTATCGATTTTTTTTTCCAGGTACATAAACAAAAATACATTCATTCAAGTCATTTTGGAACAGTTTTTTTTTCTTCTTTTTTTTGTACACAAAAAAATTACAAAAAGCTCCAAAAAGCACCATTGAATCGGCCTGTGGTGACCCTGGCTGTGGGTAGCTCGCTAACCCCGAGCGGGTCACCTCCTCAGAACAGTTATCTCATATATCTCTTCTAAGTATAGGTGCGTGATACATAGTTCTGCATGTGACGCTGCTCTGACGTCAACCCCGTCTCAGGAACGACAAACGGATGTTTGCAACTAGTTGCACCTTTTTTCCTGCAACATTTTAATATTCAGATTAACGATAGGTCAGATTTTCCATATTTACATTATCACAGCTTATATTCTTTATCCCCCCCGAGCTTACAAAGAACTACTGAAATGAGCCAGAAAGCCATTAAAATGACTTATATTGAGACGGGATTGACATCAGACAGCAGCTACGCACAATACTGGTTCACCATTATACAACAAAAATAAAACAACAAATAAAAAAATAAAACAAAACAAAAAACAAAAGATGGGAAAGGGGCGGGCTATAAAACTATGTACAAGATTGATAAATAAGTAAGTGCGTGGTTTGAGGCGTTGCTTTGAAAAGCATTCCGTTTCATTGGTTCTGTCCACGTTGCACCGCTAACACTTCAGGATATCTCAAATTTAGCTTCCTAATGACGTCAAAGCTAGTTTGAAACACAGAAACAGGCATGCTATTCCGATGCATAATAGCGATAGACAAAAATGCACTAAAATATAGCACTTGCAAGTTTTGTTTTTCGTCTTTTTATCTCGTCGAACGACTAAAGAAAAATTATCTATAAAAGTGAGATATGTTAGTTCCGTCAGGTAATGCAGCTGGGTCCAGGTCATTCAGATGTTTAGAAACAGGAAAAGAACGAACAAACAAACAAACAAAAAGGTAATAGAGAGTAGTAACTGATGCTGAAGTAGTAATAATTCAATTGATAGAACTGATAAGAAAAGCAGCTTTTTTTTTTTTTAATATAAATGCATTTTAGCATGTACAGCCTTTTTCTCTTATAAATTTTATTTTTTTCCTTTTTTTTTCCTCAATATGTTTGTCTGGTCCAGCTTATTTTGCTGGTCTGATTGGAAAAAAAGAGTTGCTCCCGCAGCAGTGGTCAAGTGTCATTCACACCACCGTCCGAGGAGTGAGGGGAAAGAGCAGGGAGAGGAAGAGGAGGAAGCAGAGGAGGAGGTGGAAAGGCGGGTGAGGTCAGACAGTCTTGGCCCTCTCCATCAGTCCAAGGTAGGCCAGGAAGGAGTGTTTGTGGGAGGAGGGTGAGGGGGAAGAGTGGGAGGGGGACGCCGAGTTGGAGGAGAAGAGGAGAGGAGACGTGGCCGGCCGCCATCTGGAGTGGAGGTGGGAGTGGAATGTGAAGCGGCTGTTGTGGGTGAACAGGGTGGTGAGGGGAATGAGGTGAGCCCGGTCGTAGTTCCTGTACTGCTCCAACATGTGACGGGAGGAGGGGAGGAAGAGGGAGTGGCTGCCGCCGCCACTCGCGCCACCGCGGTTTCTGGCGGCGTTGCCACCGTTGGCGTTAACCAAGCCGTGCAGGGGGCTGGCGGGGTCCAGTTGCTGGGACTTGCCCAGCGTGAGCGACAGCGCGACGGACTGAAGCGCCTGAGATGCCGTGAGACTCATGAGAGGGCTGTTGCTCCCACTGCCTCCGCTGCTGCCACCTCCTCCGCCAAACAGGAAGTTCTCCTGGCTGTTCTGCAACGACGAGCCCCCCGGCGAGGTTTCCTCCACTGGCAGCTCCTCTCCTCCCGCCTCCTCATCTTCCTCCTCTTCTTCTCCTCCTCCCCCTAAGCCTCCATCTATCCCCCCCATTCCTCCGCTCTGGTGTTTCTTGAGGTGGCGGCTGAAGACGAAGGGGTGTGTGGTAGTGAAAGGGCACTCTTGGCAGCCGAAAGTCTGGCGCGGCGCGTGCTTCAGCTTCTTGTGCAGGTTGAGGTTGTCCTTGCGCTTGCAGCTATAAGAGCAGCGGTCGCAGTGGAAGGGCCGCTCGCCCGTGTGCACACGCACGTGCTCGATGAGCTTATTGGCCGTCTTGGACAAGTAGCCACACTGCTCACACTTGTAGTGGTTGCCCAGGCGGTGCCTGCGCATGTGGGCCTCCAGTGAGGCCTGGTCGGGCCACAGTCCCTGGCAGATGCGGCAGCGGTACTCCATCTTACAGTGCGTCTTAAGGTGGCACTCCATGGCCGCTGGACGATTGGTGGAGTAGATGCAAAAAGGGCACCTGGTTAATGGAAGGAAGGACGGACAGAGGGAGAGAAGGGGCAGGGAGTGGAGGAAGGGAGGGGGGACACAACACACAAAAGCAAAAGACAGCTGAAAGGAACATGTACGTCCACAACCATGTACGTCCTTGAAATTTAATAACAAAAATGATGAAGAGGAGAAGGACAGATAAAGGAAAATTGTGCGTAATGTACAGTTCTGTGTGCTCATGATGGTATGTGTGGCAGTTTAATGGTGAAAGAATTGATGTGATCAGGTATGTATGTGTGGGAGAGGAAGGGGGGGAGTTTGAGGAGGGGGAGATGACAGGCGGGAGAAAAAGATTGGAGCAGTAGGATATGAAGGGAAATGAAGGAATGGAGTGGCACTTACATTTAAATAGCACCTTTCATCTGCTCTGGGCCCCAAAGCGCTTCACAAACCCTGCAGAACAGAATTACCTCAGAAAAACCTCGAAATGGTCAAGGCCCTCTCTCCCTCTCTACACACTCCTACATATACAGAAACATTTTACATTGCTCAAGTGCATACATGTGTACACACACAGGGGGAAAAAGTATTGATCTGGACTCAGAGAGGGGGGGTAGGAAAATGAAGGTAATCGAAAACCAATTTCCCCCGAAGGTTCTTTAACTTTTTCTAGTTGGCTAAATTCTGCCTGCTTTTAATAGTAAATACAAAATGTGGTTTAAAGAAAATAAGAGGCTGTGTGCACCTGGGAGAAGGTCACATATGCAGATATGAGAAGGTATAGAAATTGAGCGGGAGCAGATTGAATACACAAACATCAAAGTCTCCTCTTTTTTCCTCCACTGAATTAAAAAAAGTCTTAAACAGCCTCTATCCAGTTCTTTATCATTTGAATACTCGCTTAAAAAAAATTCAATCTGGCTTCAGAAACATTTACACCAGACAAACAGTTAAATGATTCCAAAAAAGTTCTTTACATTTAAATCGCTACAGCTAGCGGCAACTCATTGAGGTAATGACTAAAAGATGCTGTGTGCAGATCTTTGAGCTATGAAGGGGCTTCTTGTGTCATTTTGCATTCATTTTTTCAATTAGATAGAAGTCAGTGCAACTCTGTTAGCAGCTTCCTATTTTCATTCAGTGAAATGCTACCATTTCCAGACATATATAGCAATGTTGAGAACTTCACTGATGGTTGCACAGAAAAACAGAAAAAAAAAAGAAAAAAAGAAATGTAGAAACACAGGTCTTTCATGACAAGATGAGGCGGTAATCATAATGATATTTGATGGTTTTGCACATGCACAGACTGGAGTTATGTGAGCGACTCGAAAACAAAAAAACGTGGCCCGTGTTGCATGAAATGCAAAAATGAATCTTCATAAAACATCTGCAGTTAGTTTACTTTTTGAGACACATGTAGAAGCTCGTGTCTCATCTAAGGTGCTATTAACTGGCCCGAAGCTCAAAGTGTGTTAAAGTACACTGCTACATTATCGGTGTGTGGGGTGCTGAGGTCAGCAGATGGGCTTTATGTTAGCTCGACAGGCCTGAAATGTCACAAAAACGTTTCACAGTACAACAAAGGCTTCTGTGGGACTGGAGTATGGTGATGGAGAGGGTAGCGTGAGGAGACGAGAGCTACATACACAGTCAGTACTAATGGCTCAGTCACACCAGAGCAAAAATAGGATGGCAACCTCCTTGTGACTAAGGGAAGGGAAAAAAAAGAAAAGAAAGAAAAAACAGTGGCTGCCCGGTGAATGCATTTAATTTTTTTACATTCAGCGACTGGTTGGAAGCAGTTGAGCGTGCAACACCCTCGGCCTCTTGGTGACCACTTTTGATTGCAAGGCGATTGCACAGGTTGCCTGGTGGAAGGCAACCAGTCCCCAAACAATCACGGTCTGTCTGAGAGCGAACCAACTGCAGCCACTCTCAGACAGATTGGAGAAGATTTGCAAATAAATACTTCCTAATTTATAAGCACAAACAGATTGCTAACGTGTTGCAATCAGTCTGAGTCACTCTGTGCCCATGAGCACAACTGGTTGCCAACTGTTTGCATTCTGGAGATATACTAAAAACAAGGTTGCCAAGCGCCTAGGTCATTCTGGAGTCAAATCGCCATCCTGCAGTTACTACGTCACTATTTGTGGAGGAATTTCTGCAAGTACTTAATGTGAATTTCTGCGTATGTAGATGGCAACAGATTTGCGTTATTTCTCGAATTATCAGTCGCTTAATTGCTGCTTTATCAGATTGCAGATGTAACTGCCATTCTGACCCCATTTCCTTGCAAACTGATAGGCTGACTCCATCTTATTGCCATTTTATCTCTGTCTTCATGCACCGAAGTTGCTTTGAAGACGGCAACTGACTGCGTGCGGTCGCAGACCTGGCCCCATCTTCAAAGCTAACGTTTCAAAGTTCGAGTGCACAGTCGCAATAATTTTGGTCATTCCGTGGTCACCGACTGCCGTTTTCCCTAATGTGACTGTAGCATAGTAAAGAGTAGATGCTTTATCAGGATAAATTAAAAATCAGAATAAGAGGCCCATATGTGGTGTGCATGGTATTTTAAGGCTGTTCATTCTTTCCGCAGCATACACAGACTGAGTGATTTAGACATTTGTGATTATGGGGTGCCTGTACACGCTTGATTATCTTTTAGGGGTGTGCCAACAAATTTTATATAATCAACAGCAGAGTGCACCATGTGTCTGTTATTTTGGGGGGGATAAAGTAGTTTTGTGGAATGCAGGTTTCCTCAGATATTTTTTCCTTGGCATGCCTGTTAGCTGTGGGCAGAAGAACAGACCCTGAGGGGAAGCCCATTTCCATCTCCTTTCCACTCTCCCTTCTGTTCACAACAGCCACTGCAGACCCACAGACCGCTGTCTAATAAGTTGGACTTGCCAAGACAGGCTGTCGAGCAAAACTGAAGCTAGTGTCATTTCATTTGCTGGCCGCAGATAATAACCATTAAAGAGAGGTTAACCGATTAAAGACACATGGCCAAAATAATCCTCAAACAGAAAACGTGTCTGTTAGAATAAGCTCTTATTTAAATGATGTTTCTATATGCTTTTGCATTTTCTGTGCAGTAATTTAGGTCAAACTACATAGAATGTATTTTACACAGAAACCTAAGCGGTGCATCTATAACAGCTCATTGTTAAGTGTGCAATTATGGCTTACATTTATATTTTGTTTCCAGCTGCGACCTTTAAGTTTCATTAACACAAAATATTCTATAACAAGGACATCCCATGAAGTCCCATACTGTAGACAGTATGGGATTTTTGTGTGTAGTGAATTGTGAGGGGAAGGGAGGGGAAGGACGGGCGGAGTTAGGAACCTCTGTCTGTACTTGCTTTCCTTACTTGAGCCCTCCGGAGGGGACGGTGTGGCACTTCTTGTGCTCCAGCAGCTGCTCGGGCGTCTTGAGGAACTTGTGGCAAACGTCGCACTCAAACATTCGTGTGATGAGGTGAATCTGGAGATGGCGTTCGTACATGCTGCGCGTCTTGCACACAAAATTACAGAAGACGCACTCAAAACCTGGAGAGAGGAGGAAAAGGGTGAGTGTCAAGACCGGGAGTGTTTTTTTAGAAAGTTGATAAGCTCGTTAATCTGCATTTGGCTGCGGTCTGAAACAGTTCGAGACTCAACTAGGGGGAAATCTCAGAGGTCATCCATCTGCTAACAGTCAAAGAGAGTTCAGACACAGGGAGAAGTTGGGTTTAATAATGCCTTCAGATTGCAGGAGCAAAATTCCTCTGCACTTCCCTGAAGTAGAGGGGCTCACGAGAGACAGATAATGAAACAGGATGGTTGAAATACATGCAGCAGGAGCTGAAATATCCTGAACAAGCCCCAAACAGGGCTTGAGCTCTAAAAACACAGGACCCTGCAATTCTCATTACAAAGTGACCACACTGCCTACATCGTCACACCCCACTCTGAAACAAAAAACCTCTTTGCCCTACATGTGTAGTCTCAAAACCCAAGCATGAACAGACTTTTGAACACAGGATATGATTTTATACACAGGCTGAGTAGTACTCTCATAAAGAGTAAACTAACCATGAGTAAAATCTGCACAGCACCTAATTAAAGGAAGAAGAAAAATAATTCACAACATCCTGGATAAGGCTACATATGAATACAATTAAGCGAATCAAGTTAGCATGCACTCATTTGCTGTGTTTGGTTCAGAATTAATGAGTTTATTTTTGAAGGACAGAATTGGTTCAGCAGCATTGCCTCGACTTCTTGAGTCTGTCGCCCAGTGAGCACCTTCCTGACCAAAGTATTTAGTCTTAATAGACCTTCAAAAGACAAGGATAATTATCGTGGAGATAGGCTTGATTTAATACTTACTTTCTCAATCAGCTTGCTTACTAAGAGGAATATCCCTCAACTATTCTGCCAAGAGATTTGTGCATTTATTTTTCTCTGAGCTCTTCTAATTGGTTTAAAATTAGCGGGGCCAATTTCAACAACCTCATCAGTCAGGATTCAGAAACGTGTCACATTTTGTTTGTTTGGTCACATGAAATAGATAAATAAAGAAAGTAGAACAGAACTTAAATCCAAAAAATTAACACCTATATCCTGATTCTTGCTTATTTACTCATGAATAACTCAGTGTTCTGGAAATTTCAGGAGCTTTAAAAGTGTATTTGGGTGCAGCAGTTCCCACTGTCCCTTGCCTTTGTCAGACTTGTCCTCGGTTCCTGATCCCGAGTGGCTTCCGGAGCTGGACTGGCTGCAGGCGGAGGAGGGTGGAGCTAACAGGCTTTTGAGTTCTTCATTACCGTGGGTGAGGTCTCCGCCCTCGGAGCTGTTAAGTGAATCGCTGAGGGCCGAGAGGGAGGATGAGGTGCTCTTGGTCTCGCTGAGGGGACTTCTTGAGTTCAGACCTGGACGCAGGAGATCAGAGCACAGAACGAAAGAAACATTTGTTGTTAGAATCTAAAAGGTAGAGGAGAAACCGCAGGGGGATCAACTTTAAGATAAAAAGGAAAAAAAAAAAATCTACACAATTTGTGGGCTATGCATTATCGGTTTCCAGATTCCCATTGTTATGCACATGGAGACACACACAGAATAAAAACAGGCAGCCTCGATAGTCCTGAGCTCTGACTGAGGCCCTGCTGCCAGTCCAATCAAGATGCAGTGTGCTTTTATTGATCCCCGTCTGTAAGTCTGCAATTCAGTGGGAAGAGAGAGGGGAATAAGAAGGGGAGGGGGCGGCAGGGAGGGAGTGGCGAGGAGCGCGGGTCATGGCCAAAGGAGCTAAGATGGCGGGAGCATCTCAGGGCACAACTCAACAAAGGGCATTCACTCAGGAGGGAGGGGAAAAAAAAGGAGGGAGGAAAAGCCTGCACGGATCCTGAAATGGTTGACCTACCTTTTTAATAACAGCGGCACACACACAAGTGTAAAACGTACAGGAATGTACACATGCAGTGCACATGTTTTTTTCCACACAGTATTACGAGACAACGAGCGCCTTCAATCACATCTAAATATACCAGGGTCATTCACAGCACAGTCTTAGCAGCTTTTAAATACAGCGTGCCTCTGTCTCCTTTGCTGCAGTATTTATCATCTGTTGGCCTTCTCTTATAATATCCCAAAGGCTAATGGCAAAAGATGCAAGCAAAGGGGGGAAAAAAAAGCCGCTGCCCTGAGCCAGTGAGACTCGACCTTAAAACACACTTAAACTGAGAAATATTTTCTTTTCTTTTACTGAATAACTTTCTTGTGACTGTCCAGCAACATTTCTGATCCAAGAACAGAGATCAAGACGCAACCCCCATCTAGTGCAAACCTCACCGGGGGTCAGTTGGAACACCTGCTGAGCTCTGCCTCGTCTGGGCGTGTCCACACAGTTGACCAGACATCCAGCCTTTGACAGGCTGCCGAGAGTCTCTCTTATGTGCTGCTCTTACCACCTTAACAGCTGAGCTGTTGACACGTTACCAAAAAAGGGCTGGACCTCGACAAATCATTAAAGCCAGGATGCACATTTGCAAAGTTTAAGGTGATTGCATGCAACACTCCCCCACGTTTGTGTGTTTGCCATTGGTGTCCATCTTGTTTGAGACTGAGATAAATGCCAAGAGAGGCCGAGAGACTTAAAAGATGGCCAAAGTGGCATCGTAAACCCGGCTCGTCTCCAAAGGGCCCAAGGCCTATTGATTTCCCCCCCCTCAGGCACGATAAGGGCCAACCTTCTCAGATAAACAAGGCCGCCGTGGCCTCTGAAAGACCCCTCAGCTGTCTGGGCCGGACAATCCCACCCACCCACCCACCCATACATGAGGAGCAAACACACACACAAACACACAAGAGCACTAGCAGAAGAGCAAAACGTCAGCAATAAACTGGACAAAGCTGTTTTAGACAAAAACAGCCATATCGACCACCAGAGGTTCAGACCGGCAGCTTTAAAAGTCCAAAGAAGGTCGATTGGAGGAGGCTTGTTTATGAAACCCAGCTCTGCTGCTCGTCTTTCCCTCTGTCCTCTGAACTGTGTTTTTATGAAGGGTTACATTAAGATGTTTTCACTTAAAACAGCCCATGGTGATTTGCTTTTAATATTAAACAAAAGCAGTCCATAAATATTTAAACAGTGACTGTTTACATTGTTTTGATTAGGCTTTTATTTTTTTAAATTACTCTCAAATGTGATATTTTTCCTGTTTTCACAAAACACACATAGAGCATCTAACATTTATACTTATTAAGTGCTTTATCTTTCAGTTGTTCACATACAGACAAGGTGAGCAGAGGAGGAGCCCTACAGTGGTCCTGCTCACGCTATTTGTGCAGCTATGATTCTTAAAACTCGGGGGAAAAAAATCCCTTTAACCTCACCCGTTGTTTAAGTTTAAACTCCATGTGTTGGAGTCCACAGCCAAAATAATAGAAAATGTGTCACTGTCCAAATACTGCACTGTATTTATATTCTGAGCTGCGAACAAGAGCCACAATGTGTAAGCTACCACCCACTCTTCCATGTGAGAGCAATTTTGAAAATAACTCCATAAATCTTTTTTTTCCTTTCCAGGAGTTGAATCAGGTACTTTAGCTGCGATCCAGCACAAGTTTGAGAAGCCTTGAAGAACCGAGGGAGCTAAAGGGAGCTAAAACGATTAGCCAATCCAAAGAGATGGGGCGCAATTAAGTCCCGTCCACACCTGAGGGGACACAGTTCTCGATTGAGTTTTTGGGGGTTTTCCCCTCATTTTTCGATTATGTGACTCGTGCTCTCCTACCTGTGACCTGGAAATCAATCCCAGTGCGCCACTTTGAAGGATCTATCAATTCCTAAAATGCATCAAGAGGAGACAGAAATGAAGAGAGAGGAGGCTTAAACGAGGGTGCGCAGATGTGTCTTTCTGTGGTACGGTTGATACTCTTAACATGTAACAGAGGCGTGAAACAAAGCTGGAATATACACATCACAGTGTGAGGAAGACTCTTCAAATAAGTCTTCTTTCTTATCCATAAGGTACATCTGTGGAAGCTTGTTTCCAATAACTTTTTTTTTTTGCCACCCATAACTCAAACTTTTGGGCTATTATTTCAAAATTCCTAAAGTAAAACTCAATCATCTGAGAAAATAACTCAACCTTGCGTTATTAACTTGAAATTTTGAGACAATATCCAAACGTTTTGAATTAAGGATGCAATTTTTGTTGAGTGTCAGAAGCAAGCTTCCACATATATCAGTTATTTGGATTATCAACTATGATCAAACTTTTTGCTTTTAGCACACGAGATTAAAAACAAGACTATCCTCCCGCCATTAATGAAATATGAAATAAATGTAGAAGCCAGGATAACATTACAGCTCCATTTCATCACAGAAAACCCCTCAGACGACATCTTATTACCTTCTGCAAAAATATTTTGGCCCAATTTGGAGGCCTTGCCCTAATCTTAGCCAAATACTTGTGGTCACCCCTAGGTTAATAAAAATACAAAACATATTCCAGCAAATTTATGTTTTCAATATTAATACTCATTACTCAATACTCATTAAAGCAAATCAATTTTAGGCATGCTATAAGACAGCGATATTCTGAGATTATCTGTAGAATTTGTACAAAGACTTTTTGGTAACCACACCATCGAACAGCCTAAAATAATTTCCACGGTAAACAAATTATAGAAACGGACTGGCTCTTTACCTAAAAATCTGGGATTCCCCAGTTTCTCACTATCTACCTACTGTCAGCAGTTTAGGTCAGTTGCTAGATTTAGGGAATCTCCACTTTCTCCATTTTAGTCAATAATGGTCAAGTAGGTATAGTCGATCACACAACACAATATGATCGCATGATTAGGCTGAACCAATCAGGCGTGAGAAAGAGGCTGCAACTCATTAGCATAGCATCATAGCATTAGCAGCCTGAAAGCCTCCATGCTGTTTACTCGCCACTTCAGATAATTACAGCCAAAGTTTAGAAAGGGTACTAAACATCCAGGAATTTGAATATCATACTACACATCTCTGAAGGGTAAAGAACACATGTGCCAAATTTCATGGCTTAACTCCTTGTGGTTTTGGAGTCTATAGAAAGGTAAAACTTCACGGACGGTTTGAAGACAATATCCTCCCGCTTTTTATTGCACGGGAGAATACAACAAAACAAAATTGTGAATTTCATTAACAGCACACCTGAATATAGAGGTTTTACTGAACACCCGGATCCATCTATGACCATAAAAAAAAGAAAAGAAAATCGAGCAGTCGGATGTAGTAATGTAATAATGTAACTCAGGGCAAACGATGCATCTGTGCCACATGGCATATTTAACCAACCAATTGCTTTAAAATGAGGCTCCGAGGCAAGGATGCTTGCTGCCTTGACTCCTCAACTCCTCGTCTACTCCTTACTTACTCCCCTGACATCTCTTGTGAGCGGGACTAAGAAAGCCACGAGTAATGTGCCAGCAGACTGATAAAACATAGCAAACATTAGCCTTCTAACAGCTAATTAGGCACAGCAGAGTGGTGGGGGGTGGGGGGTTTGACATGAGAAGGTAAAAAACAAAGAAAAATAATAATTTCAGAATAATTTTTTTTCTTTTAGGAAAAAAACAAACAAACCGTGCAATATTTGGTGTTTTTCTTTGTTTTATTTGCGGTTTGTTTGATGAGGTGGAGTGAGTCCATTCATTTTGTCCCTAATTTCTTAACATTTCATAAGCCCACCCCCCAATAATCACCAGCTTACTCCACTAATATACATAAAAACCTAACTTTATACCAACACATATAAGGCAAATTATTGTATTAGTGCTGTCTCTCAGAACCACTGTGCTTCCAACAAAAATCAGGCCAGCTATCTGTACCTGCGTGCCCAGTGCTGATGTGGTTTCTCATGTCAGTCTCCTCCATGCATACGTAGTCACAGACGCTGCAGCAGAGTGAGAACATCCACTGCTCCTTGTCCACATGGAGCGACATGTGGCTGACAAACTGGGCATTCAGCTCCGTCTGGAAACCACACACATGGCAGCTGGGCAGAGAACAGAGAGGAAGAAGGAGGAAGAGGGTGAGAATGAGAGGAGGCCGACGGCCCGCTTTAGTGTTACATTTTTTTCCTGCAAGAACTGCCAAATAATATGGTGCAGCTATATTCCTTTAAATGTGATAAAGATGACTGAAAATAACATACTTTTATAATTCAGAAATAGTGCAAATGGCTTATTTTAAAAACATTAGACACATTAAGGTATGCAGCAATATGCTGGAAATTCATCTTATTAGATTTTTTGCAG
The DNA here is from genome assembly GCA_015106715.1 of Bujurquina vittata. Classification (NCBI taxonomy): domain Eukaryota; kingdom Metazoa; phylum Chordata; class Actinopteri; order Cichliformes; family Cichlidae; genus Bujurquina; species Bujurquina vittata. Next base: position 27,511 of record VUQK01005275.1, on the reverse strand, counting down.
ACACTTACAGAAAGAGGAAATGATTAGCTAAACCTGTCTCTGTTTATACAAATTAGCTGCTAACAAATCAAAATCTAAGCCACAACAAACATACTTCTATGCTTGACAAAGACATAAAAAAACTGTTACTTCTTTCCTCTACACAACAAACAACCACAATATAGTGTGTTTATTATTGAACTTCAGGGCTGCTGGCTTTTTTCTCTTTGCCACAACTGCAGTTCGCCGCTGCTTCCAGTTATGCACTGTGCAAAAGTCTGGAACCATTGCCTATTTCTTTATATTTTTCTTCCAAGGAGCCAGACTTTGTCTTGTTTTTTTAAAAGTGGTCTTGAGCAATAGCTCTCCAGGCTTTCTGAAGGTCTTTCAAAGTTTTTTCTTTAGACACTGGCTTCTTTTTCATCTTGTACATAACCATTTTCAGAGGAATGTGTTTTTGTTTGTTAAGCCACTTCACACTGACCTATGAATCATTCAAACATAAAATAAGCACCTAACTTGAGGGATGATCCAGTGCTGTCTACATGCATAACAAATTAGCAAAGAATCCATTTAAAACTATATCTTTGGGCCCTTTGTTATTAGCAGCCTGTCACAAAAACACATCATTGATTCCCATTTCTTGAGTTGAAAATATGAAAAATGCCAAAGATAGCAGAGGCATAAAACAGTATTTTTGCACCAACAAGAGCTGAAAACTTGGCATACCTTGGTAGTGTTCAGTCTGTCATTAAAAAGAAATGAGGAAATTGGACAAGTGGAGGGAAAAAGAAGATGTAGCAGGCCTAAAAAAACTACATAAGATGAACAATATCTGAAAGTCATGTCTTTAAGAAGTAGGAAAACAATCCAGCAAACATATGACACATGACCTGAGAGATGCATCTGACCCTTCAGTTGATCCATCAACTGTTCACTGAAGCCTGATAAGAAATGGTCTCAGTAGAAGCGTGGCTGTCAAGAAGCCATTTTTAAGGAAGAAAAACAGGGAGACAAGGCTGAGGTATGCCAAATTACACAATAAGTGGACTGAACATCAGTGGCAGCAGGTCTTCTGGATTGATGAATCCAAATTTGAAATTTTGGAAATAGTCATCGAAATTTCCAGAGCAGGTCAGGAGAGAGGTACAACAGAGAGTGTATGACGAATGTGTGTCATGGTCTGGGGCTTAATTTCAGCCAGCGGTGTTGGAGATCTTGTCAAACATAGAAAAGTACCATCAGATTTTGATGGCAACATCATCTTGAAAGTGTCTGACAGATGAATGGCTTCAGTTTTCAGCTTGACCATGATCCCAAACACACTGATAATACAGTAAAAGCATACCTGGATAGAAAAACACACAATAGAAAACTATCAGTCATGGATTGGCCTCCACGGAGAATCGAACAAAAGGCATCCAAAGAAGAGCTTTGAATGTCGTTCAAGAAGCCTGGAGAATTATTCCTGAAGACTCCTTAAAGAAATCTGAGGAAAGCTTTCCTAAGAGAATTCAGGTTCTTTTGAAGAATAAAGGCAATCATGCCAAATATTGACTTTTAAGCTCATTAGAACTATACAAACTCAGGTTGTTGTCTCATGTAGTGTATTCCCATCTTTTTCTCATTTTCCCGGCAAAACAGAAAGAAATAAGAGGTGACTCAAGACACTTGCACTGCTCTGTAACTGTTCATGTCAAAAGGACAGACACAAGGGAAGACCTACTGTATCTAAACTCTTAGCAAGAAAGCACATATTTACCAAACTGTTGAGAAAAATGAAAACATACTTAAAACATGGAGTAGTGTTAGAGATTTTACTTCACAAAAATATACGGTTTTTAATTTATTTCGAATCATATGAAAAAACAAAAAAACAATTCCAATCTGCGTTACTGGCTAACAAAGTAGGTCTTGTGGTAATGCGTGGTCACTTATTACTACCTGTAGTAGTAAGGGCAGTTCTTGCGCTCAGCGGAGTCAGCTGTAACAGCGCTCACAATCTGCTCAGCATCTGTGTTGACCAGCTTGACAGAGTGGATGGTCAGGTGCTGATTGAGGTTAGCCCTGCACTTGGCTGCGTAAGGACACAGGTGACACTTGTACTTCCTCTCTTCTGCAAGGAAACACACACATACACACACAGAGAGACAGAAGACCCTGGGTTACTTTAAACATCACCTCAGATGATATTTCATTAAGTTGCGCTCAGCCTCTGAGCTTTTAAAGCAAGCCTAAACCTAATTACTTAACGCTTAACACTGCCTAACCTTCGCCCGCCCCCAACAGTAAACCTGATCCCAAGAAACACCTGTAGATGCCACAAGACACCAGGCGCACATGAACATCATCCCCCATTATTTGTGATCCACGCAAAAATCCACGCAAAAACACATCTCCCTTAATCCAAAACAAATTAACATAACAACACATCTAGCTTCCCCTCAAACACACACATGCTTACACACACACACACACACATACACCATTTGCCCCAAGGACATGAAGCCAGGCAACCTTTATGTCGCCGGGGAAACCAAAAAGACCATCACACTGACATATGCCCCTGCTTCTGCTCTCTGTGGTGTGGCCAAGCTGTTCACAGCCAACACTCTCAGATGGTGAGTGTGCATGTTGTGTAGTGTGCGCACGCAAAATGTGAGAGCATGTCCAATTGTGTGGGGGCATTTTGTACACAAGTCTCCATTTGTGCACTCGCTGGTTTCGTTCTGCGATCCCAAGTAGGTTGAATTCATTGCTAATCCAGAGTAGATACATATTTTATAGACAGGATAATTATTTTAATTTATTTATTTGTTTATTACTAAATAAGGACTGAGGAGAGTGGGGATTGTGGAAGACAGCGATGGGGCAGAATGAATCAATGGGGTGCAAAGCAGGGCAGAGTCTGAAAACACAGGGTAATCAGGACACAAGGGAGTGACGAAGACTCCCAGAGAGAAAGTGAAAGAGCTAACCAATCGTAGCATCAGAATTACTGGTGTGTGTGTGCATGCGTACGCGTGTGTGTGTGAGAGAGCCATCCTTCTAGCTGGGTAATTAGACGGGCAGTTTTCCCAGTGAGACTAATCATGGTAGTAATCTCTTTAAAGGAAGGGTAATCTAGTCTAGCCAACCTTATTTATTTACTGTGAGCAGCATCAACACAAACACATGTAAATACCAAACATCTGCACATTAACAGAGAGATGCAAATTATTTTGTAAAGGATGCCACAGTGTGCTGGTGGTCACTGACCTGTGTGCAGAGAGAGATGTCTAGAAAGGGTCTGCTGTCGACCAAACACCTTGCCACAAACGGGACAGGGGAAGAGCTGTTCATTTAATCTCCACTGTGCGATCCCATTTCCCGGCTCTCCGTCATCCTTTTCCGAGTCTGGAACGCGCACACACACGCACACACGCTTATTGGTAAGCTTCACTTTTATCGTCTCTTTTCAGCATTTTCCTTTTATTCAATAATATGGTGTCAGGTGGGATATGCAGCTCAAACCATTAACCCAGTCAAAACAGTAAAGCAGCTGTACTGAGGTACATTCATATTTTCTTAAAATATTTCTTAAATATTTGAAGAAATCTGCTTCTTTGAGGAGACTGTAATAACTATTGACCAAAGTAAAAACAGCAGGATAAACAGTAGCAGTAAAAGGACATTTTACTTGTACACTGTAATTTTCGTCCTTTTTTGTGAATTTAAATATAGTGTAAAATGTATCTAGTTAAGTTACTCTAAGCGGTCCTTGCTATTTACCCTGATGAGCCAAAACATTACTGCTCACTTCTCGATGAAGCAAATAATGTTGAGTATTTTGTAACAACAGCATGTGTCAAGGTCCAGGATATGTCAGATGTTTAGGGAAAGGCTGGTTCTGTGGGTCAATATACTGAATGCAGGAAAGATGAGCTGGTGTAAAATTAAGAAAATGAATAACTAGACTCTAGCAAAGGAAAATTTTAAATTGCAGTACTGATCATGTATATCTGAGCAGGTTTTGCTTCTCCAAGAGAAGAATCCACATGTAGAGCAAAAGCAGAAATGCACCTGCCAAATCATCAGTTTATAGTATGGCAATGAATGAGCATTTTTTTTTTATTATTATCTACATTCATAAACAATGACCAACGCATGAAAGAAAAAAAAAGTGGCCCTTACATTCTCTATCTACACCATAAGCTCCCAAACATTGGTCCATATCCCTAAAAGTCATCAGATGATAGTCAAACTTTCCCAGACTGGGACCTGCACAGCTTTAACAGTGGCCAAATTTATATGGTTGGAAAACTGGGTTAAAGAATCTCTCGACAGTAAGTAGGGTAATCCCAGTCAGAAGCAGTCAAAAAAGGGACAATTGGTGTCAGGCTGTTAGGGGATATGCTTGAACAAGACTCATGCAAGTCCAACCATGGCTGCTCCAACAGCTTACATTACAGCACCTTCTATTCATTGGCGCCCTGTTCAATCCAGAATCAAATTTAAAGTCATTCTCCTCACATACAAAGTCTTGAATAATCAGGCCCCGTCATATCTTAATGACCTCATAGTATCATATTATCCCAACAGAGCACTTCACTCTCAGACTGCAGGCTTACTTGTGGTTCCTGAAGTTTCTCAAAGAATGGGAGACAGAGCTTTCAGGCCCCTCTTCTGTGGAATGGTAAATGGACCAGTTCTTATATAGTGCTTTTCCACTCTAGCTGAGCACTCAAAGCACTTTATACAACACGTTTGCACACATTCATACAAGCACTGTTTTCTACTTCAAAGTGCTTACTAACATTCACACACATTCATACTCTGACGGCTGCATCGGCGAGCAACTTGGGGTTCCGTATCTTGCCCAAGGATACTTGGTGTGCAGATTGGAGCAGCCAGGAATCGAACCACCAACCTTCAGATTAGCAGATGACCTGCTCTACCTCCTGAGCCATAAGCACCCCAACCAGCTCCCAGTTTGGATTTGGGAGACAGACACCATCTTTACTTTTAAGATTAGACTTAAACGTTTCCTTTTTAATAAATGTTATCATTAGGGCTAGATCAGGTGAGCCTGAACCATCACTTAGTTATGCTGCAATAGGCTCAGACTGCTGCAGGACTTCATGTGATGCACTGAGCACTTCTTCTCCACGCACCTTTTTTCACTCCCCATGTGTTTACATACCACTGCAGCTTGTCATTAAATTTGTGTCTTCTCTCTTCCATAGTCTGTGTTTTGTCTTGTCATCCTATTCCTATGCTCTCTTTTTTTTCTTACCCCCCCAAACCGGTCACAGCAGATAGCTGTCCTTCCCTGTGCCTGCTTCTGCTGGAGGTTTCTAAAAAGACAGTTTTTCCTTCCCACCACTGCAGTGCTAGGGGGCAGTCTGATTGTTGGTGGTTTTCTCCAGAATACACTAGGATCTTTATCTTACAGCATAAAGAGGCTTGAGATGATTGTTGTTATGAACTGGGACTATATAAAGAAAGCTGAATTGAACTGAAAGAAAAGCAACCATCTTGGTACCAGGTTCTACACGACACGTCATTTGCATCATGCCAAAGGTGCGCTAGGCAGGGTGGTCACAGTATTTGGTTCTTAAAGGTACATAAACATTTTCTAATCATGCCCACTCACCACCCATTCCGACCGCAAATTGGAGAAATTAAATTTAGAAAAATAACAAACAAATGGACACATAAAGTCAGAAATTGAGGGCACAAAAGAAAAGACGGGGGGTATATTCCCCTTTAAGAATATACTTGAAGTATGGTCTGCATTCACGTACTTAGTGATGGCAATGCAGAATCTGTTCAACAGCTAAAAGCTGGAAGGTAAACAGAGATGTTTGAGAAAATATGCCACAAATCTGCTTCTATGAATATGAAAGTCTTAATTCCCTCATTTCAGTGAACAGCAGAACAACTGTAGGCTAATTTGCTAACCCACAAGAGTGAAACCTGTCTGCCACCATTTGACAGATGCTCCTTGTTTAGCCTGCAGGTGGGATGCAGTTTAAATGCATTCTTAATGTCAACGGCAAGCGCAAGTCCTTTGCTATGAAAGCCTGCAGCATAAGCATACCACTGTAACTCTGTTTTGCTGTATTTCATCGCTTCCCTTCACTCTCTCCTAAATGAAAGAAATAAAAAGAATAACACAGAGCATTTTCACATGCTTTGACAGACTCTGAAAAATAGAAGCTGCAGCTTTGAATTAACCCCCACCATATGAATAAAGCAAGGTGTAATTCACAAAAGTAAAAATATGTAGTACTTTTTTTTGCTATTGTGCTGTACAACTTCCATGATAAATTTTACAATTTACTCTGTTGTTCAGAGAACAGGTTCCACTATACTGGCCTTGGCCAAAACCTTTCTATATGCAAGACATTAATAGGTGAAAAAGGCTTCTTCAGAAATTCTTAAGCTTTTTTTTTTTAAATGTTGATAAAGGAAGGTAAAAAAAATGCTGCTCCCTCCTCCCACTAGCTCAGAGTTAGATTCTTTGCAGATGGAAATTGGCGCACTTCAGTCCACTGTTGATATTTAACAACCAACTGAACTGCTCGCTATCACTTTTTTTTTTTTAAAGCTGTCCTAAAAACACTGTCTAGCCAGCTGATGAGCTATCCGTGTGGGTTTGAATACCACAATAAGGAAAAAGCAAAGAATGCGTTGTGGCATTTGAGGGCAGGTTTTGTGGCAAGTGGTAAAGAACAGATGTTGGTGTGAAAGGACATTCCACTGCTGCTGCAGTGACTCGCACAACTTCACTCATTTAATCTCCTCTTTGGCCTCCATATGCAAACTAGTGGGTTTATGGGAGTTATGTCTTTGTTTGTTCTTTCATCTGCATCGCACCATCTCTCACAGTCTTTTAGAACTGTCAAAGCAAGCTCAAGCACAGTCAGTTTGACTTTTTCTGCAGTTAAATTAATTACTGGCAAGGCATCTAGACAATAGTCACATCTGGAAAACACATACAGAATCTTATCAAAACAATTTTCTCAAGAAACTCGATTTTACCCCCCAAAAAAGATGCATCTGCTTTGAACCACGTATGAAAGAATGATTTCACAGTATTTCTAAGAAACTGAGATTCAAGCACTGACTACAGAATGTGTAGTTTCTCGAGTCAATCAGATCTTTTTTAACTGGAGCTCAATAACACAAAATGTTTATCATATAATTTGATTAATAAGCAAAAATGTTTTGGATTGTTTAAAACAATGGTCTGGAACTCATTTAAGCCTTATATGTAATTAGAAATAAAGACAGGATATCACATGTTGAAGCTAAGAAATAGTTTTAAAGAAATGTGATCATTTCAAATTTGATTTCCTACCATTTCTAATTCACCCCTCTGTTGCAGGTTTGTAACTCAGCATCCAAGGAGTGAGGGCATGAATATGATGCTAAATGCATGCAAGCAGGCCAAGTAAAGCAGCACGTATTGTTAGCTATGTTAATAATGAGCAAAGGCAGTGAGTGACTTCTGTGTTTCTTCACAAACATAAATGCACAAACACACACAGTAAAGTCCTCCAGGTGGCTAAGGTGTCACAACAAGAAACATGTTCTGACCTCCTGCATTAGCTGGAATCTATCTGCAGCAGTTTTCTTCAAACTATTATACAATTCCTAGATTCTTATTTATTTATTTTATTTTATTTTTTTTAAAAAAAGCTAAAGTATACCCCATAAAAGCATTAACTTGTCCTGACTCACACAAGTGAGACTCAGGGATGGCTTGGTCACACAGGGTGATGAGAATCCAGACAGCTGAGGCTCAAGGCCATGACCCAGCATACACACTGATGATTAAGCCAATTAGGGTGTAGGGGCCTTCAAGTGGTTAATGGTTTAATTAGTGCTATTAGACCAGAAGAGAGGGACGCAAACAAGAAATGAAGGATTGTGCTAAACCCCAGACTGGAGGGAGGAGACAGCGAACTCCTTAAGTCACACTGGTATCACACTAACTCCTACTCATTTATTCTCTCTTTCTTGCTTAAAGAGAAATGCTCACACTTTTCAGCTTCATCTCTGCATGATAGCTGCCCCATTAGATGCTTCATAATGGAGAGTATTTTTGTGCTACAGACAGTCTGCCGGAGCTGTTATTTGCCTGTTATGCAGTTCACAGTCTGGTTTTAAGTTCCTTTTGTTGTTTGGGGAGGGCATATATATTAAATGTAGCTAGTAGCCAACAACAACAATAGAACAGGCAGTTGTAACAAAACAATACTGCTCAAAACATTAAGGGAATCCTGGTACAATTTCATTTGGATTTTTGGTGCGAGGTCATTTTGTTCTCAGGAACTTGCACAACGTCTCTCAGTCAAGATTTTCAACCTGAATATTTCAGGTTAGTTAGTTCAGGTTAGTTTATTAGTTACAATTTATTTATATTTGCCAAATCACAAACAGTTGTCTCAAGGCACTTGATATTGTAAGGTAATAGAACCACAGAATACAGATAATACCGAACAATTAAAACTAATCTAATGAGCAGGTACTTGGCAACAGTGGGAAGGAAAAACTCCCTTTTAACAGGAAGAAACCTCCGGCAGAACCAGGTTAAGGGAGGGGCAGCCATCGACCACAACCTGTTGGGGATGAGGGGAGGTAGACAGGACAAAAGACATGCTGTGGAACAGAGGCAGAGATTAATTTAACACTCAGCGTATCACAGCCAAAACGTCTGATCAAGCGTACTTTGCATTACTCTAATTACACAAGTTTTCATCCATCCAATGTTTGATTTAAGTGTTTGAGCAGTATATACTGAGCCAGAACATCTATCTGGATTAAAAATGATCATCATTTAGTGAGTTTTTAACCAATTTGGATGGTCACAAATGCTAGACACACATTTGTAAAATTAACAATGCAGGTTCTCACACATAAATGGTCATCTTACATTGATATCAGCTATGATGAACTAGCTCTAGAATGGTTCAGTCATGCTAAGAGTAAAGAATAAGATGGCAATTACCTTGCAACTAAGGGAAAACAAACTAAAATGAGCAAAATGTGGTTTCTCAGTAATTGAACAAAATATTGAGTGACCAACTGCAAAGATTTGTGGCAACCAATTGGTTGCAGTCACTTTTGACTGCAAGGCGATTGCACAGGTTGCCTCCAAACAGTTGAGGTCCAACTCAGACAGACTGCAATCACTCTCAGACAAACTGGAGATCGTTTGCAAGTAACTTCTCTTTAATTTAGAAATGCAGACAGACTGCCAACATGTTGAAATCAATCTGACTCAGACTGCGCTCATAGGCGCAACTTGTTTCTTTGCTATAGAGGGACTCGACTCAACCGGTTGCCAGCTGGTTCCTGTTCAGTTCAGTTCAATATTATTTATTTAGTGATAAAATCACAACAAACAGTTGCCTATTATATGGCATTTAAGGTAAAGGGCCTACAATAATGAAAAGAGATGACTGAAGAAGAAAGCATCATTGGAATCTCCCCAGCAGCCTAGACCTATTGCAGTATAACTAAGGGAGGGATCAGGGTCTATATTCCTATTTTGCCATCTTAATACACCCAAGTTGCTTTGAAGATGAGAACTAATAGCAAGTGGCTGCAGACCTGGTCCCCATATTCAAAACAACCTTTTATAATGAAATTACAAGTTCACTGCATATATTTGCAATATTTTTGGCTGTGCCGCAGTCTCCAACTGTAGCATAATATAATGTTTAAAAAGAATACTGGAGTTAAAACTGCAGATGGGAATCTACACACAAAATATGTCAATCTCAAAAAAACATTTTCCAACAGCTTTCTGATAATTTAATACAAATATTCGCTTTTTCCCCTTGACTTAACTTTAGTGTCAGGACAGGCATTTAAGATTAAGTCAGCTTCAAAGAAAGATTAATTCTTGCGACATATCAAATTAAACACATTATATCTGTAAAGTGTCATTTCCTGTTCAGTAAGGAAATGCCAGGTCAGGAGGTCTGGCATTTTATCAAGAGACAACATGACAACAGCTAAAACGTCCAACTTAAGGCTGCAAACTGCAAGTCCACAAACCAATAGGCAACTCCAGTGGTTTGGGAAGCTTCCCAGGAGCAAACTAAAGACTTTAAAAACACCCATCACCTTTTTAGAAGCTTCCTTTATCGTCTTACAACGGCCACAGCAACTGAATGACACCCTTATATAGGAAAATATTAGCTTTTTGTATATACTACTCTTTACAACTTAGATTGTTAAACACAAATAGTTTGATAAATGCCACTGAGTGGAATGCATAATCACTATTACAACGGAATGCTAAACAAAGACCCGAGGTATGCCTTTTAGAGCTGATGCAGGATCAAAAATGTGCAATGACGGGGGGTATAAAGGAAAGGTGGCACACAGTGGTACAAGAAAAGATGGCAGTTCACTGACCAATGAATTGAAAATATGTTTAAAAGGTCTGCCTCCCTCACAGCTGAAGCAAGGAAATTTGCAGAGTGAATAAAATGGAGACGCAATAACACATGGACACAATGAATGAGAAAGGAAAGAAAAATGGTACAACTGTTAAAAAAGAAAAAAAAATATAGAGAGAGAAAGAGAAGGCAGCAGAGGCTGAATGTGAAGCTTAAACACACAAGGGAAAGGGGAGGTGGGCTGGGCGAATTAACTTTCAGGACACTCTTGACACCCAGAAGCCAATCAGATTTTCATTAACTGGCAGAGGGACAGGCAAAGCTGGCACAAGCTAATTAACCTCTGGATCTCTCACTGCCAAAGGAACAAGAAGGGAAGTTCTGAGATGCCAGGAAAGAGGGGAAGAGAGGGGATGCCCTGAGCAGAGCCTTCGGGTTGGGGAAATGTGTGAGAGTTCAGAAAGGCCTGATGAAGCTCCAAATATGAACAAGTGAGAGGGGGGGTTTAAGCAGTGTGTGTGAGTGTGTGTTGGATTCACAGGAATGGTCTATTAATGCGTGGCCATACTGTATACTGTAATTAAGTAGGTAATGAGCAACTCCGCATTATCAATTATTTCCACAAGCTGTAGTGAGAATAACATGAAGACTTGGAAACTTTGAAGACGCTGCACCATGAATGATGCAGCGATACCGACTGTTGGCAGTTAATTAGGTCCCACATTTTGTCCAACTGCAGAGGTCTTTTCAGTCCAGTTTCCCTCGTAAAACAACATAAAGGCACAGGGTCCATTCATTGATTTTCAGTTGAGGCCACAGAGATGATTATTTTTGTCCTTGATTAACAATTTTTCCTCATTTAATCAATTAGTCTGGTAACACTTATTTAAATCTAATATAAATTATTTTTTAAGTCATCTAATTTCCTTTTTTTAAAAAAAAAAATGTCTTTAGCACACATTTAACAATACCCATAAAGTGCTTGTTTTGTCTGGCCAAACCTGGACAAAATAACCATC
>VUQK01005275.1:1254-13130 GCA_015106715.1 Bujurquina vittata | reverse complement strand
TGTGAATTTGTGAATATGTGTGAGAGAAAAAAAAGAAAAAAAAAAAAAAAAGAAAGATTTACACAAGCTTGCGTCTCTGTACGGCATTTAAGCAAAGCAATCAGAGTCTGGATAGAGGTGAGGGTCCCAGCCCAGGGGCCACAAACCTGATCTCTCTCTTTCTGGTTATCTCACACACTCACTCACACACTCACACACACCCTGACTTTTCTCCAGGGAGCGATGAATACACGTCAATGCTCTGTCTTCATCTAGCAATACAAACAGCTGTCTGCTGCTTCAATGTCACTTTCATGGCCATACAGGTAAAAAGCAGGAAGTCATTACATCCTGACTTTACTACAGAGCCACCAGAGGATGGAAATGGAAACATGTAGGTTTTATGGTCAAGTATCACAAACTATCCAAGGTTTACACTGGAGTGCTGAGGCGAGGGGCGAGGAAAAAAAGAAAAAAAAAGAACATGATGCTCCACTGTGTGTGTGTGTGCGTGTGTGCGTGTGTGTTGTAGATCTGCTGTGGCACAGTAAACAGTCAGTGACCAGCCTGAGGTAACATACCTGACAATTTGAACAATAGTTCAGAGGCCATTTTGACCGATATGTCTTGGGAGAAGAGATCTTTCTGGGGGCACGCCAACGTCTCATGGAGGTTACTCATTGGCTCGCACTTCTCACTCGCCCCTAAAGTGCTGAAGGCTAGCATGTGGGAGGCAGGTGGGGTGAGATCTGCAGGTGGCGGGTCCACCTCCATGGGCTCTGCCTTCACCTTCACCTTCTGGTACTGGGCATCTTTGTTGTTCTCTGCAGAATATAATTGAACAGAGAGCAATTATAAGGTTGGGTTTCACAAAAGAGATTCAACCAGCACACATCATTTATAGGTAAAGATTTAAGTTTATTCACAGAATGGAGCTCACTGTGATAGCACACCCAAAGAAAACCCTGAACAATGCAACAGGGTTGCTGGTTCGAGTCCCCGTCTGAGCGCATCCTGTCATTGTGTCCATAGGCAACCCACATTGCCTAAGTGTGAATGTGTTGTGTGTTTGGTGGTGGTTGGAGGGGCGGATTGGCTGCCACGCTTCCGACAGACTGCCCCAGGGCAACTGTGGCTACATTAGTAGCTTACCCCCACCAAGTGTGATTTAGGTGTGAATATATAGTGCACAAAATTGTAAAGCGCTTTGAGTACCATGAAAAGCGCTATATTAAGGCATTATAATTATTACCTTACTACAAATTCTTCTTGTTATTATAATATTATTATTGTTATTGTATATTTCTACTACATTAGTCCATTTTAATGGATTTTTAAGATTTAACATGAGCATTGTTTATATTAAACCAGAGTCAATATTGGTGTTAGGACCCCTCATAATGGTTCAGATATTTATCTACAGTTACTGTAGCAGGTTCATCAACATGATTTCCATTCCAGTCATCTCTGATCATTTCAGGAGGCCCAAGAAAGTAAAACTTTGCTTAAAAAAAAAGTTAGACTTCCACAATTTAATGATCTGGGCCATCATTCCGCTTGAATAATATGAAATATTATTTATGCTAAATTTTCCTGGTCACTTCCATTTCCTCACACTTCACCTCATTGCAAATTTCATCATCACTACAACGGTCCTGTCTGCCTGCATTCTCCCAGCCAACCAGCCCTGGTTCTTTAAACTCGAGGTAATCTATGCCTGTATTGTTTGTGCCCCCCTCTTCCCCATCTCCATCTCATCCAGGCGTCTCACCTAAAGTCTCCATCAGCCATCAGGCTAATTTGCTCCAACACCACTTGTATCTACACTCAAGAGGCATCCAGTCATCACTTCCTACCTTTATCTGGGACTCTGTTCTATGATGTTACTTCTCATCAGAGTCTAACTGACAAAGACAAAAAAAAAGTCCTGTTTTCCAAATAATCCCTCCTTATTGAACTTTAAAAAAACGTCTTCATTGTTAATTTGTCTAGACTTAATCAAGAGCAGTATGAACACTTTTTCAAGTAAGCCTGACAACAGAAAGGTATAATTACAGATGAAAGAACTTCATTTGGCATGTTTTCCTCTTAAATTACCTATCAGATGTGATTATTCTGTTTAAGTCAAGCCTATTTTAAGAAATGTAAAACTGCCTTTCTTCAAACTTTGAACATACTGACTTAAATCAATGATCCTGGCACACCCTGCCTTCAAAGAGAAAAGGTTTACATTCCTAACCTCACAATTTTTGTCAATCATTATCAAAATAATTGTTAATAAATCAAGTTGATTTTTAATGAAGCAAAAGTCAGCATGACGGTATTATCAAATGCTTGTTTGTTTTCCTACCTAAACCGTATTCAGTTAACTGAGATTCACTCCATACCCCACCCCTCCCATCCCCCAGAGGCTCTAAACCTCGCCTCAAGACTTCAGTTTAATATTTAGATGAGAAAAACAAAACAAAATAAAAAACAACAAATTTCTTGAAATTTCTTGAACAGTCCACTGGTCTGAACAAGCAATTTCAACAAAACAAAACAACGCTCTCACCAAAAAACAATTATCCCATGTGTGTGCACGTAAATTAAGCATCTTGCATGCAGAGTTTACAGATGTTGCATGAATGGAATTAAATCCAAACTGGGGGAATCCAAATAACAGCCAAAGCGGGAGCACTGCCTCTAAAGCTGAGCTGAGCCGGTTAGCATCTAGCTGTGTGATTATGAGGGCAAGAGGGCGGCAGGAGGTCACGCTGTCGCTTGAGGACAGAAGTTCATGTAGGTTTACTGAGGCAAACAAGAGAGACAGTAAAACACTTTAAATGTTGCCTAGGATGCAATGCCTCTTTGTGTATGATGATCACATATGTAGTATGCCCCCCCCCCCACTCCCCATCTCACAAACAATGACCTAAAAGGCTGAAACAGCCGATGACTTGCTTCTTGTGCAAGTTTAAAGTGTGAGTGGGCTAAAAATAGTCAAGAGGGAGATGGCATCTGTTAGGAATGTCCTGAACTGATCTAGACTCAAACACTGACTCTCCTTCATCTATGGACATTAAACAAAAAAATAAAAAATAAATGCTGCCATAAAAATATGTGAAACAATTTAGAAGAAACTAATTATCATGAGCTATCCCATTGTCAGAAACTGGCTGTACAGTGGTCTTGATGACCATGCTTACCAGATTAAATATAGTTTTATATTTTACAGCAGGGTTGCATGTGCAGCTGCATAATGTGGAAGAAAAAAAAATCAGATCCAAGACAAAAAAAATAAAAAATAAAAATGGGGACATCCTTAAGCATCTGCAGTTTCAAGATAGCTGATCTTTGACCAGAGCGATGGCAGGAGGCAGTGTCTCGGTGTGATGACAAACAGAAGCAAGACAAAGCAGTGGGGTTTATACAGCGCTGCTGACATGGCGACTCACACGATTAAAGGGATATATAAATTTGGCAGGACATCAGGAGCAGTGGGAGGGGCAGGGGGAGGTTAGAGGAGTTGGAGAAAAAGACGGGAGGGAGATACAAGACCCTGCCACCTCTCCTTTTACATTCTCAACCCACCTGCTCAATAAGGACAACGCGAGACAAACACCAATCCTACATTAGACTGCATTTCCCGAATCTAAGTGTTTGCATATACTCCTGTGTTTATGTGCAAGTGCAACCAACCCCTTGCCTCCTCCCTGAGGTCCAGGTGTCTGCTTTATTGGTAGTAGCCAGCATGTGGGGGACACTGACAACCATCAGCCCCACTAATCCCTTAATCAGGTGGCCAGAGTTGGCCAAGAGTAACCTCAGAGAGGCGGATGGAGAAGCCGAGCAGAGGAGGAGGAGGAGGAGGAGGAGGAGGAGGAGGAGGAGAAGAACGGTGGGTGGAGGGGCAGGGGGCAATGCACTGTCAGGGTCAACCAAGGGACACACAAGCCTTTACCATCGGATCACCACCCTAACAACAGAGGCTGCGTGAACCGATGTGCTGCAAAAAGGACAAAACGATGTACTTGAGGATCCTTTACGAGCTGGGATAAATATGCTTACATCTCAAAGAGCCATTGCACAAAGATCACACGATAACCGAGATAACACATTTTAAAGGGCTTAACTCTCCAGGATGTCTGGTTGGCCGATGCGCTCTCATGCAACCCGTCAGGTTCACCAGCAGTTCTGGAATCAGTGGTTGATACAAATCTATTTTCAGCAATTTAATGAATATGGACAAGTGCACTTATCATTTCAGTATTAAATAGCTAGGTTAAATTATTTAATACTCTGCAGGGATGTTTTTGAAAACTGAGCGTTTTCCATGCACTGCAGCAAATTTAGTTAATCTAGAGATGATATGGATATTGTATCTTTCCCCCAAAACCTATCAGTTTCTTGAAGAGTAGTCACAATTTCAATAAGTCAAACAAGGTCAGCTGCATCCCTAAACATTTGATCTTAAACACACTGACACTGCCACATCACAGCAGGCCAGATGAAAACTCTGTCACCAAATAAAAAAAATGAAAATATGGTGTTACTCCCACATTGATAATAGCTATGGCTTTTTGGTTGGGGTCATGACCTAATGTTCTGAAGCCATAAAAAGCAGCCCTCAGACTGTCTGAATCCAGCTCGTGCACATGTGTGTCATCCCCTCTAGTGCAGAAGCCTCGTCTGTGATACACCAGCTACCATTAGGCCACAGAATCAGGTCTGGAAAAATGCCTCAGTGTGCACGCGTACGTACAAAAGAGGCTGTGCCCTTTCTCAATAAATATCATAGCTTTTCTTTAGTGTCACTGTTGCTCCAGCAGCACTATTTCAAGACTGGAGCACGGCTACACAAAAATACTAAAAGTAGTTTGACACATCTGGAATATATCTTTACACTAAAATCCAATTTTAAAAAACTTTTTGTGCTTAATTCTTTTGAGCTTTCCCTGTTTCCCCGACGATTTCCACATTGAGCAGGTGAAATATTTCATTAATTTATAGTAATGTGCAAAAGTCTTGAGCCACCCATCATTTCTTAATGTTTTGCTTCCAAGGAAACAGACTTCATTGTACTTGTACTTTATTGTTCTTGAGCAATAGTTCTTCAGGATTTTTGAAGGCCTTTGGACACTGGCTGCTTTTTTTTTAGTCCAGTCCTTGTGCATGACCATTTTCAGAGGAATGTTTTTTTTTGTTTGTTAAGCCACTTAACAGTGACCTATGAATCATTAAAGCATAACAAAGATAACAGTCTGACAGAAATAAGATTTTATTATTTATTTTTGCACCAACAAGGTGATTTCAAAAGAGCTATTGCTGAAAAATTTGCATCTCTCAGAATGGTGTGCAGTGTGTCCTTAAAAATCTTTGAGGAAACCAGGAAAATGGAAGACAAAAGATGAAGGGCAGGAATAAAAACTGTCCACAGCCAATGAACAGTACCTGAAAAAAAAATCCAGCAAATACTTGACACAGGACCTAATAGATGCATCTGGCTGATCCATCTACTGTTAACTGAAGCCACATCAGAAATGGTCTCAGTGGAAGGCTGGCTGTCAAGAAGCCATTTTTAAGGAAGAGAAACGGGGAGGAAAGGCTGAGGTATGACGATTTACACAAAAACTGGACTGTAAGTCAGTGGCAACACGTCTGGTGGAGTGGTCAAAATTTGATCTCTTTTTTTGGCTCTAACTGTCATCAATATGTACAGAGGAGGCCAGGAGAACGGTACAACATTAAGTGTCTACAGTCTGTAAAACACGGTGGAGGCTCTGTCATGATTTTTGGAACTGCATTTCAGCCAGTGGTATTGGAGATCTTGTCAAAATTGATTGAATTATTACTATCTTCCTTTTTCAGCATGACAATGATCCCAAACACACTGCCAATGCAGTATAGGCATACATGGATAGAAAAAGACACAACAGAACACTATCAGTTATAGACTGGTCGCCCCAGAGCCCGGACGTCAACATTACCGAAGGTCCTTCAAGAAGCCTGGCGAAATATTCCTGAGGTCTACTTAAAGAAATTTCAAGAAAGCTGCCTCAGAGAGTTCAGGCTGTGTTGAAGAATAAATGTGGTCAAACCAAATATTGACTTGAGCTCAAACTGTTTTTGCCTTTACTAATGCTGTACTCTATTTGAATTTTTTTATTTGCATGTTTCAATAAATTGCTGCATCCATTTCCTTCACATCATGTCAAAAGAACAGACAAGAGTGGATCTTCTGTAGTACTGTACTTTTAGCAGCAACAACAAAAACAAACAAGCATATTTGCTTCAATAAATCACTGCATCTATTTCCTATTTTCTTAGCTAAGGTGGCTTTTGTATTTAAGGCTCAAGACGTCTGCACAGTACTTCAGAGCAGATGTACCAGAGACGTCATGCTTCTTGTCAAGCCAATGCATGTGGCTACTATTTGTAGATGAAGTTGACCAATAAAGACATGCTTGGATTAAATGGGTTAAAATCATTAAACATAAAAATCAAAGTTCATATAAGAAATGTAATGGCAGCAATTCTGTGCACCTTTACGATGCCCATGAATGTACAGTACGGCCCGTTACTATGAACGTGTTATACATATTCTTCTTCCCTCTTACACAGCTCTTCTCCGTATTTGAGTCAAACTGGAAGTGATTGGGGTTTGTGTGATGTTCTGTTTTTAGTGATCACCTTTGGCCTCAGGTGTCAACTTGAATCTGCATGGACCTGACAACTTATTTTGCCGAAGATATACAGTACACAGGTTTGCAATTACACTTTGATTAAAACACTCACATTGCACAAGTGATTTAATGCACACACAGTCAATTTATTGCACAACTTGAGTGCAATGAAAGCATAGGAATAAAAACTTGGACTGACATGCAGCGAGGAAGCCAGAGAGGCAACGAGGATGGGTAAAGATAGGGAAAAAATGTCAAACAGTGCTAGAAAAAGACAAAGAAGAAAAAAAAGACCCACCTGAGGGTAAGAGTGGAAAGAAAAAAGCAAAATGAGAAAGAAGAGCTGGAGAAGGACAGAAGGATGAGGAATAGCTAGAGCCTAAATGACAACCTCTCCACCTCTCCCCCTCCCGTTACCCTAGTCTATACTCCTCCCTGCTCTGTTATTCCACATCTCTCTCCATCCCTGCCCCCATCCCTTGCTCTCTCAATCTCTCTATTCTGCTGCTCTCTAGCCGACCTGCTCAGACAGGGGTGAAGAGTTCAGGCGCTTCAAAGGCTGCAGTGTAGAGACTGCATGTCATGTGGGAGCCACAGCAGCCTTGCCTGCAGACTTCACAGACAGCTGCTGCTACAATTGATCCTCGACCAGCCAGTGCTCAGTAGTTCAGTCTTCCAACGGTTGCAAAATGCAGCTACATCTGACTCTGGAGCAGTGTGCTTGATATATAGCCCATAAGAAGCCAGACGGGGCCCTAACGAAGTGCTCCTAAACAAAAACATTGGACACAAGCCAGAGCTAAGCTAAGGATGCTAAAGCCTTATCATATAAAGGTCAGGACAAAAGGTGCCAAGTGATTTCCTCAGTAATTTTGTCAATCATTGCTGCATATATTACCAAGCGCTCAGGAAGCAAATGCACTTAGCAAGGGGCAAAAGGAATCAACTCTGCATTTCTGTAAACAGAACTATAGGCAGTGATGAGGAGCCAGTGAGACAGAATATGGAAGTAGGAAAGCGGGAGTAGGAGAGGTCAGCAAGCGGCCACACTGAGGAGGCACAGTGAGGACACTGCCAGAGCAGAGTAGAGCTTAATATAAAGTAATACCGCACAGCAATGCCAGCGTTTTGAATTAGAATGGTGAAGTGCTCAGGCATTATGCTGTGATAGGCTATATTGAGTAAAAAGCAAATTCTTTTACATGCAAGTGAAGAGAAAAAAATCACTTATTTACTAAAAGGGAAAAGGTCAATTAAAAATGTCCTTGTTTGTGAAAGAAAGGCATATATGTTTTTATCTAATATACTGCACATTCGCATTGAGAAATGTAAGTAAGAAATAATGATTAATGGAATAAGTCAACATAAATCTTTTTATGACTTTTTAAATGGAATATATATAGGTATGTGCATAGGAGATTTTCAGCAAACTATGTCATGTTTCATTGGCACTTTGTTTTATCAAAGGAAATGGATAATAGGAACAGAAAATTAGGATTCACTGTAAAAAAGTGTAAATGATGCAATTTGTCCCATTTCAACCACCAAATAAACTAACGATAGCAGATGACTAGCTATAACAGAGTTTGAGATTGTGGCGGAGCTGGCAGCAATCTACTCAATGACAAGGACTACGACAGGAAGTGATTTCTCACAGAGGTAATTGTGTGCTTGGGCTAAAATGGGACAGTAGAAGGTATTACAACAAAATTGGTATTATTGCATTGTATTAAACACCAGGAGGTCTTACGTTAGTGCTAAAAATGAACCATGTCCATATTGTAACTAATCTAGTTAACTACATCAGGGCAACAACACTGAATCACAGATAGTTTGCATGCATGAGACTGAAGATGGTGACATAGGCTACCACACAGCGGACAGGTGGCTCAGCCTGGGCAAAATGCAACAAGGAATATGGGGCTTGAGAGCATGGATGTTAAATTGCAATAATATGTTTGAATTTTTACTATTCCAATTTCACGTTTTCATTGTCTAATTGTAACATCTACTGTTACCCTAGCAGTAGATGGACAAATATTGAACAAAATTCAGTTCAGCTTATTGGTGTAGCCCTCTACAACAGTTCCAGTTTTTCATGTGGCCCCTCTTAATTGCCCACCCCTGGCCTAAGAAAATGGATGAACAGTTTTTTCACATGAAAGCTGATCTGCTAAATACAGAAGTAATACATTTGGCTAGTTGAATATCTCTGTGGGTATAATTACAGTTTTAAGACAGCCAAAAAAGAGCTTCTTCTGAAACTCAGAGATGATCAGCCCATGTGGGATATTGCCCAAAAAAAAAAGAAAGAAAGAAAGAAAAAAAAGGAGGGTGTCATTCAACTGTGTGTACTTTCACAGAACTGACCAAACTGACTCTAACCAGTAGAGAAGCAGGAGAATCTAGAGAAAGACAAGTACATCAGAGTTTCTGTATCTGAGGCTTGCCATTAAAAAGAAGAGCTCAAGACAGGCAAAAACTCAGACAAACTTTCTTCGTAACTATACCTCAAAGGTCAGCATACTGGAGTGTTTAATGAAGCTGCCAGTTGATGACCTATGAGGCATCTGTTTCTTTCAACAGAATAATAATCCTAATCTCCATAATAGCAAATCTGCCAACAAAAGGAGGGTTGTGGACCAACTGAGTGAAAGCCCAGATGTGAAACTCTTATTGTGTGGGGATTGGAAACAGGTAGTGCATGCACAAAAACCCTGAAACACATTGCCACTGAAGGAATTCTGCAAAAGGAATGTTAAAAATCTCAGCAAGATGTTGAAAACTGCTGGGCACATATGCAAAACACCAACGACAAGTTATTTCCTCTGAAGGGGACAATATTAACTCTGGAATAAAACATCTGTTGTTCTTTTTCTTTTTATTAAATAAATAAAAAAAGACAGAAAAAAAGCTCATCCCCTGTCAGTTGTATCCCACTGATTATTCCTGTTATGTATAGGCACTGCATCAAAAAAGAATCAAATGTTTGCTTATCAAAATGAGCCAACAATTTTCATGGGATTCTTTTTAATCATTATTTTCATGAGCTGTGCTGGTTTCACAAAACTGTGGCTGAAGTATTTTGCAACTGAAAATAATTTATTTCAGGAAAAGAAATCCACAACCGCCCTAAAGTTCTGCACTGTGGTTAAACATTATCACGTTATTGCGGCTGCTACAGTTGAGATAATCTTGTCATGTCCGTTAATTAGGAAGCCAGGTGAAGCTGGCTGTTAATTATCAATCAATTAGATTTAGCCACTGCTACAATATCTGCCACTGCCACTGAAAAAGCTGTTTCTTCTTAAATTTAGTTAACTGATACTGCTCTACAGACAAAACTCAAACATTACAGTTTCCAAAAAAAATCGCAGTTATCCACTATCACAGAGGTGGTGGGACCAAACCACGGGACTTGTCAGTCAATATTAAAGCTAAAATTGAATGGACCACCAGAACAGGCCTCAGTGTGATGTGACCGTTTCTGCTGAATGAGTATGTAACAGGGTAGCTTTCTATAACAACAATAAAAAACTCATATGTTAAAAAGGTGTTGCTGTCAACTGCTTGCTCTAAATCTTTTTGCTCCTCAGTGGTCAAAATTGCTTAATGCAACTTTTATTAGCAAAGTAACGAGCACTACAGAGGGGAGAGGGCCTGTAAAATGTCCTCAGAGATGCAAGGCCTGTTCCTAAGGAATAAGGAATGAGTTAAGTGAGTACAGTGCGATTTCACACCTATGGTGAGGGTGGCTGGATGGTGAGTGGGTGGCACGGCTGTTACCCACACGATGCCAGTCTGCCAGGGCACCACCTAGGGCCCTACATCCCCCCCTTTCTCCCCCTCCCTTCCTGTGACGCCATGTTCCCCTTGCCCTGCAACACCAGTGCCCATCTGCTAGGACACGTTAGCCGCTGGCGCCAGGGACTATTTAGCCTGGCGTAATTAGCCCCCAGACACCAGCAGCCTGGTTTTTAAACAGATGTGGGGGAGGTAGCGCTAGCAAGGCGACTATACACGACCAACAAATGTTTGATAAGGAAGAGAGGAAGAGGGAGAGAGAAGAGAAGAAGATGTGACCTAGTTAAAGGGATGATGCAACTCATGTTACAGCACAATGGGCAGTAATGATGACAACCCCACTTGCTCTGACTGTCCGATGCCATGGTCGAGAAAGGATGAGCAGATGAAATTTAATTAGGCTGTGTCCATTTGCAGTACTGACACACAAGTATGTGGAAAATAAACAGACAGACAAGGATGTTTTAGTCTAAAATCCCAATGTGTTTTTCTTATTCGAATATCCTCACTGGCTTATTGTGTACTGGGGTTGACCTTTAACCAGAGACAGAAAGAGGTTACAGTGCAGATGCCCTTGAACCTCATGATCGTAATCACACGTGACTGTAACGGCAATGACCTTTCTCCGCTTCCCTCCTCACCATCTTTCCCCTCCCTCCCTTCCCCCCCAGGGTCATTTGAGGGTCCAGACTCTTGTCAAGGCTGTCACTCTAGACAGCCCTCTCCATCTACCACCCCCACTGTTGCCATGGCAATGGACGGCACTGCGCTCCGAGGACTGTGTGAGGGGGCAGAGGGAGCCAGTGGACGGATGAACGCTGCAGCATCTTTCCCTAACCTAGGTCAACCTTGCAGAGCTAGTGTAAGTAATGGGAGGGGATAAATGCTGGTCATGCTGCTTGAAGACCAAATAAACTGGCAGGATAACGTCAGTGCAGGGATGGGAAAGAGCAATGATGAAACAAAGAGCATAGGTAGAGGGAGTACAGTGAAGGAATTATATAAAGCCCATAAGCATTGTCTCAATTTCTCTGTTTACACTCACGGGCCAATCATGGAATCTCTGTCTTCTGTAAAGCCCACATGCACGCACGCACGCACGCGCACACACACAAACACACACGGAAACGTGACCTGGGGGCAGGCAGTGGAGCAACACACGTGTAGTATCACAGAGCTCCCAGCCAGCATGAGTCACTCTGAACACCAGTCGACCCAGAGAGAACAATGGCAACCGGTGTGTGTGAGGTGTCTGTCAAGCATGCACGCATTGGCACAGGATGAAGAGCCACGGATGGAGCAACGCCCCACTGCGCCACCGTCAGACAGCCATTTGCTTAGGGGTTTTTTTTTTTTTGTTAAATGGGGGTTGCCCCCTTGCTAAAGTTGGCCCCCCTTTACATTTTTTGGTTTTGTTTTTCCAGTTTT
>VUQK01005266.1:6737-18951 GCA_015106715.1 Bujurquina vittata | reverse complement strand
GTAAACGAAGCGCCTCTTCCGCTTTTGCGTCGTCAGTCGCTGTTTCAATTATTCCGGCCTTTCTGAATCCTGACAGGATGGTTTCGATTGTCACTGAAGCCCATGCTTTGTCGATCCATCCAATGACTTCCAGGAAAGTTGCGTGGCGCATTCTCCCGGTTGCCGTGAAGCTGTGCGCTCCATCCATCATCCACAGGTTACGCAGGACTGCCTTAAAGCTCCGGTTCACGGAGGTATCAAGTGGCTGGATTATTTTGATTAAACCTCCAGGGATGATAGCAGGCATGGAGTTGAAAACTTATAATTTATATAATAATGTGTTAATAATTTCACATATACGTCGCTCCGGAGTATAGGACGCACCCTCGGCCAAACTATGAAAAAAACTGCCATAGTCCGGATATATACGGTATATAGAGCAAGAAGCCTTTCTTTATTACATGACAACATCATCGAACATGGTCTGGTCTTTTCAGTGCATTCAGCATGCCAACTACACAACACCTCCCATCAGGGTTGGATATTTCCAGTATGTTCAGCATACTTCCCAATGTGTTCTAATTGTTGACTGCCCTCCCTTCACGGCAAGTCTACTGTGCTGGAGCCAACATATAAACCATACAGCACAGAGGCACAGCTTCCCTGAGGCAGCCTCCACTTTAAAGTTTCATAAGACATGTTAGTGTTTCAGGTGTTTTCCTTCACAATAAAAAGAACACAATAACAGACATTTCTATTGCAGTAAGTCTGCATTTAAACAGTCACGTTCCTCCATATCATTTGAGTTTTTATATATTTGATTTAATATGACCCACCCTCTATCGTCATGTAAGGTAAAAGTTGATTCAAGAATCACATAAGATAATCTGCAATCTTAAGTCCTCACTCATCAACTTGACATTATCCCCTCTAAATCTTTGAAAAAGGTCTCTCTGACCATTGATCCACACACATCTCTGTGATTATAATTCTTTATTGTTCACTGCTTTGGTTACACCTGTCTGCAGTAGTTTGACCTCTCCTGAGAAACACTAAACTAGACTGGACCCTCTCTTCTTGGGTAATTTTAGAACAATTTCAAACTTATGCTTTTTATCTAAAATTCCTATTCCGAAGAAGTTATCATGCTGGGTAAAATGCAAATAAAAATCTTTTTTTCATCCCCATCCCCAACCTTTTTGAGATGTATTGCTTCCATCAAACAAAAAATGAGCTAATATTTTTCTTAAACTGGTACATTCTTACATTTTAAACTTTTGATATGTTTTTTTATATTATTATAATGCGAGATTTGCAAATCATTCAATTTTGTTTTTGTTTTTTGTTTTTTCCAATTTTACATAGCATCCCAACTTTTTGGGGATTTTTTTTTTGGAAAGGTCCGGTGCTTCTCAATTAATCCTACGTAATTAACTGCAAAATTTTTGAAAAATCAGGTTCCAGGTTCCCACCACAGCAAAGAAACAGCTTGTATTATTGAGTGACAAATTTATTGTTTGTTTTGTTCTAATTCTCCTAGAGCTGAGTAGTTAATTTGTTATGGTTGACGGTAATATCCTTATCCTTGTTCCCAAATGCTGTTTTGGCATTAAGGACACAGCTCTTACCTGGTTTCACTCCTACTTATCAGATCCTTTTCTGTTGTAATGGGAGAATTCATTCCCCAGGGGTCCATTCTGGGTCCCATTTTATTTTCTATCTATATGCTTCTATTGGGTCAGATAATCGGGGAATGCAGAATTAATTTCCACTGTTAATCACTAATCACATAATTCATTGATGTTTTAACTTTTCTTTTAGATTCTTATCTATTGTATTGTGTTCTGTAAATTGTTTTTCATCTATATTTTGAAAAGTGCTGCACAAATAAAGTTTTACTATTAACCTTATTAATACAGTAAAATGTATAAATTTCGTCAAAGCAATTTAAGTTATTGCACAGTTTTAAAAAATCAAAGTAATAACCAAATTTGATCACACTTGAACAAAGTCTTGCTATCTGGTGTCTAGTAGTCATCGTGAAATGGATACTCCGGATGGTCAGACCACCTGTTGGGCCAAAAAAGAGAAAAATTAATTAAACTGTTTATTCAAGAAGCAAAATATCAAGAGGGCTGCACCATGCTCACATGAGAAGCTCCACAAAGCGGATGTTCTTATTCAACCCCTCAATTGCCTTCATGTCAGCCTCAGAGAGACAAAAATCGAATATCTACAGTGTTGACAAATAAATTACATTAAATTCCATATGTCTGGCTTTGCTACCTAAACAGCTCAATTATAAAACAAACCTTAAAGTTCTCCTTTATGCGAGCAGGGTTGAAACTCTTGGGGATAACCACGACACCTCTCTGCACATTGAACCTCAGACACACCTGGGCCGAAGTCTTGTTGTGCTTTTTCGCAATCGATACCAGCAGCTCATCTTCCAGCAGTGGAGGACATTTGAGGTTCACCCTATTTCAAAGAGGGATATTTTAATGCAAGCAAGAGAGGCTGACAACTCTCTTACTGTATTAGTTACATATAAACTGAATGTGACCCATACCAGGATGCATCTCTAGATGTCCCCAAGGGGCTGTAAGCAACAATGACAATTTCATTCTTCCGGCAGTATTCGAGCAACTTCGGCTGGGTGAAATAGGGATGGCATTCAACCTGTGTTAAGAACACATATTTATTATTTTGCTGATGAAGATAGCGTGGCTTATTACTTGTGAGTGTAATGAGCCAGTACTCCCAAGGACATCTTGAGTGTTCATGCTACTTAAACATTAACTTTAACATTAAACATTAACTGTTTTTTTTCCTCTTTAAGTCAAAGTTCATGCTTTCTTCATGCACAGAGAATGGTGGATAACATTCCCCCAACACCAGTTAGACACTGATAATATTTCAGGCAGTAAAATTACTTTTTAAATAACTGCCTGAGAAGCTTAACCCCACATTTCTGTACTGTGTGTACTGTGCAAAAGTCTAGATCACTTCTTTATATTTCCAATGAATCAGACTCTTGTATTTTTTTTAAAGTAGTCTTCAGACTTTCTGAAGGTTTTTCAAAGTTTTGCTTTGGACATTTTGTCTCATTTGTAGTTCAGTCCTTGTGCCTGATTTTCTGGGGAATGTAACACCTATGGAGCATTCAAGCACAAAAAGGTAGCTAACTCAAGCGATGTGCCATAATTGTGTCTACACATAAGAGAAAAGCTTGAAAATAACCCATTTTAAATTGTATCTTTAGACACTTTGTCACCATCAGCCTGTACAAACAGAATTTTTCGCCAAAGAGCTGGAAACTTGACAGTGCAGTAAAAATTTGAAGAGACTGGACAAGTGGAGGACAAAAGAAGACGCAGGGGACCTAAAAGTAAACATATGATACACATGAACAGTATCTGAAAGTCACGTCTTTAAGAAATCTTTAAATAAATAAATAAATCAAGCAAAGACCTGATACAGGACCTGAGGGATGCCTATCCAAGCTGACATAGGGCAAAAGGCAGAGTACATCCTGTACAGGTCATCAGCCTGCCGCAGGGTCAACAAAGAGACACAGACAACAATTTACACTCATGCTCTCATTCACACCTATGGACAATTTAGAATAGTCAGTTAACCTAACCCCAGTAAGTGCATGTCTTTGGACTGTGGGAAGAAACCGGAGTACCCAGGGAAAACCCACGCCGACACGGGAAGAACATGCAAACTCCATACAAAGAGAGAGAGAGGCCCAGGCCAAGGTGGAATTGAACCCAGGCCTTCCAGATAGTATTATAACTGTGAGGCAGCAGGTCTAACCACCGTGCCACCGTGCTGCCCATCACTGCAATTATGCCACATTACATTTAAATGATATAAATTTAGCACAAAAAGTAAGGAAATGTATGTTTGGCATTGTTATGACAAAGAATAATTGACCAAACAGCTTCTTCTGCTATTGACTCTTGTTTTGAGCTTCTGGTACCCCAGTTGCTGACAATCAGGCTAATTGTCATTTGAGGGAATCTCAATACAGAGAGATAGAGATGAGATTCTGCAATCACGTATCTCCACAATCTGGGACCAAACTCCATTCTAAAAGATGACAACGCTTGCCCTCACAGAGCGGACTTTATCAGAGACTACCTGCAGAATTTTTGAGTGGAGAGGATGGAATGGCCTGCCAGCAGTCCTCACCTCAACCCCACTGAACACTTGTGGGATCAACTTCCACATACTACCGAGGCCTCTGTTTGTTAAATGAATAAATGGGTAAATTCCCAATATGTCTCATTTCCTACAAATTCGATCAGCAGAATAAGCTGTTTGGCATTGGCAGAGAAGATTTGACAAGTTTTTCATGGAGACAACCCACATACTCAACTCTGCTGCTCAACCCACAAATGTATTTTCCTTTAAAATGTGGCTCAGTTTAAAGGCTTTCCAACTATATAAGACTTACTGCCAAGGAGAAATGTTACAACAAAGAAACAATTGACCAAACACAAATTTTGTAACTTTTTGTGCTGAGGTTATATAATGCCTAATTATATGTTACCGTTAAGAAATACAAGCAATGTGATGCTCTTACAAGCTGTTACAGGTGCATGCTAAAAACCGGTTATTTTAGCCTGAGGCTAGAGCCGTCAAATGGCGGTCAACAGCTGTGTCTGCGGCTAGGTGGTTGCTGACATGATGACTTCTAAATACATGGTGATAACCTTCAAGGGCCTAAGATTTGGCTGTGTGCCAAGTTGTATTGTGCAACTCGAGGAGTTGGAGGGCAAAAAACCCCACACAAAACACAGACAAACAGACGCACACACACTATTTTTCCCTGATACCTCTGGGAGTACACTGCTCAAAAAGTCAGTTAAGTAGCAGAGGGGGTTGTTAATCAGTTTCAGCTGCTTTAGTGTTCATGAAATTAACAACAGGTACACTAGAGGGACAACAATGAGACAACCCCCAAAACAGGAATGGTTTTACAGGTGGAGGCCACTGATATTTTTCTCTCCTCATCTTTTCTGACTGTTTTTTCACTAGTTTTGCATTTGGCTTGGGTTAGCGTCACTACTGGTAGCATGAGGCAATACCTGGACCCTACAGAGCTTGCACAGGTACTCCAACTCCTCCAGGATGACACATCAATATGTGCGATTGCCAGAAGGTTTGCTGTGTCTCCCAGCACGGTCTCAAGAGCATGGAGGAGATTCCAGGAGACAAACAGTTACTCTAGGAGAGCAGGACAGGGCCGTAGAAGGTCCTTAACTCATCAGCAGAACCGGCATCTGCTCCTTTGTGCAGGGAGGAACAGGATGAGCACTGCCAGAGCTACAAAATGACAGACGTGAAAGGATCTGGAAAAGTCGTGGAGAATCTTATGCTGCCTGTAACATTACCAGTTTGGTGGTGGGTCAGTGATGATCTGGTGTGTCATATCCATGGATGGACACACAGACCTCCTCAGGCTAGGTAACAGGACCCTGACTGCCATTAGGTATCAGAATGAAATCCTTAAACCTATTATCAGATCCTACGCTGGTGCAGCAGGTTCTGGGTTCCTCCTGGTGCATAACAATAACCGGCCTCGTGTTGAGAGTATGCCTGCTGATCCTGGAGGATGAAGGAAATGATACTATTGACCGGCCCCCACACTTGGCTGACCTAAATCCAGTAGAACACCTCTGGGGCATTATGTTTCGGTCCATCGGACGCCACCATGTTGCACCTTAGACGGTCCAGGAGATCAGTGAGTTGCTGCATTGAAATTTCAGCAAAGTGTTCTAGCCTGCTGCATAATTTTCCACTTTGATTTTCAGGTGTCTCTGATTTTAGTCCTCTGTAGGTTGATCGTTTTCACTTCCATCAAACAATGTGGCGTTCTTTCATTCCTGGCACATAAGCCTGTCCGTATCAGTATAGATATCCAGCATGATTTTTCCCATTGAGCTCTGATGTGTTTTCAGTGTTCCTTTAATTAAAAGAAATTATTATTTTTTGAGCAGTGTGAATTATTCAGCACCACATTGCAGTCATCAGTAATGCATTACATAACATTACAGAGATGCATGAGGAGGAAAAACAGATGTGTGTGTTTATGCCATTCACGTCCCTGCATGTTTGTGTATGGGAAAATACACAACCAGCGTCCAGGATTGCACTGTGACATCTTAGCCAGGAGGCGTGCGGCAAGGCTGACAACATAAACAAAGAGGTGGATTGTGCAAAGCCTCCTTGGGCAAATGTCAATTTTGTTATTTAGATTTTGTGATTTATCGTTTTCTATAGCTAAAGACTGTCTCTCACGCTATTGATAGCTCCACTGGTCTAAGCACTTCAGACCCATTTTCACCACAGACTTAAACCCTGGCAGGACAACATGAAAGCGCATTCACAGTCCCACCGCTGAGCGCTCCTCTCTTTGAAGCGTGGTGCTGAAAATAATTCACAGAGCCCGTCCAGCATGGTAACCGTGAGCTGCGACTGCTACGTATCACAAGCAAGATTACTGCATGACGGAGGGATGGCTGGTGAGAGAGTTTGGAAGCAGTGTCATCAGAGCACACCCGTCACGCGCGCAGCGTCCAACGGTTCAAGGTCGTCACGTCTCTGCTTTGGAACAGCTGCGGTGTGACACGGTGGATATGTGTGTCGTGCCAACGCTGGCAGGTGCTCTGACAGCAAGATTGTGGTGATGAATGAGATGCGTGTCGTAAAACAGAGCCCCCCCAGGCGGGGACAGAGTTTTAGAGCAATAGATTTTGCAGCATATGTACTTTGCAGTATTTAAGCCAGCGCAGTGAGCAAACACTACTGTTTTTCGGCAGAGGCCACAGTGAACGTCTTGCAGTTGTAAAGTTTTTAGTTTTGAGGCCAAATCACAATTGACCAGATCGGACACTTTGCAAACTTTTACTCGGAAATTTACAGAATTATGACGTATTGTCACGAAAAAAAACTGTAGTTAACTATGAGAGTATGACAAACAATGCGGGGATCACTAATTACTGAGGCCAGCGGTCTCACTTACCTAGGGTTCTCACTGTCAGTGTTTTATTATAAACATTTGATCCCTAAATTTTCAAGACTCTCCAAAAACATAGATGTATCCACAAAGGGAATATTTAACAAAGTACAGCAATCCTCTGGAGTCAGTAGCCCTTCTGTGTGTTTGTGTGTGTGCGTGTATTAATGTCATTCAGTTGGGCTCTGTGCCAACCAGGGCAGAGGTGACAAGCAGAGCCGTGTCCTCTACCTCACATGACCCAGCTGCATGTCTCAGAAACTTTCCACTGCTCTCCAGGTCAGGCGCCTCTGCATCCCCAGCCTTTGTATGTGTTTTGGTGTTGCATGCATTCAGACATGTGCGGGATCTTTTTTGAACTTTTTAAAACACGTACTATCATACGAGAATCATGAAATGAACTGTGTTATTAGAATGTTATGTCTTTGCGCTCCACAGGACGCCTGCATGATGCAATGTACCCTAACTGCCTACACAATCCCTGTTCTGGTCCCGCATTGCTTACCTTGCAGCCCTCGCATGCATGCACCCCGTAGTGGAAGCCAGAAGCTTTGTCAGAGCACACCCGGCACTCAAGGCTGAGGGTGCTGGGACTCTCGTCTTTGCCTGCCGCTGCTCCACACACTCCTGATGATGGACTGGAGGCTGGGGTCAAGGTGTCTACAGCAGACAGTACAGCAAAAAAGATTCAAAAGAGAGTTAATGCACTGGGTGACCTCTTGAAGAAGAGCACCATGAACACGGTTAGAGGTTTTAAAATTTGGCACGACTAAGGACAGTGCCCTGATCCTTCCCACCAAGTTTCATAGATGTCTTTCAAGCACTCTAGTGCCACCAATGGGTTGAATTTGGAGCAGGTTTTATGTAAGTCAACATAAGTTGTCAAAATTAAGAAACCATTGGGATCTTTGGGTAAAGCCAAATTCAGAGCTTCTAATAATGTAATTTTAAGCCATATTAGGCCATTTTTAATCTTCCCCAAACTAACAATGTAAACCAGAGCCCCACAGAAGGTGTCAGATAGACCTTTATTTTTCTGAAGACAATCCAAACTGGTGGTGGAGCCAGCCTTCATACTCACCCAGTGTAATGGAGCTGCAGGACCCCGAACCAGTGCTCTGGTACTCTGGGAAATCAAACCCCAGTGTGTCATCTTCTATGGACTGGGAGATGTCACGAAGATCCTCCATCAGGTCTCCACAGAGTGGACTGCCCAGGAGGGAATCACCCAGTGGGGATGGAGGGCTGTAGTGATCCCCTGCCATGGTGGAGATCAGGGACTCAAACCCTCACTCACCAGACTGCAAAGAATGAAGATTATTTTGAACTGTCAATCATGTGCAAAGCCAATAATATAAATATGGAGCTAGAAATGAGTACAACAGGTCCCCTTTAAGTGTAGGATTGATGTACTGGTAACTTATTCAGAGGTGGACCCAGAGAGGAAGGACCGGGCTTCTCTGCTTAGACTGCATGACCTGGAGCTGGATGAGGGGTGGCTGGATGGGTGGATGGTCAGGTTCAGGTAGTGTGCTTTCACATGAAGATTACTAAAGGGCTAATAAAGTGTTTCTCATCTTATGTTATACCAGCAGTGAATGCATCCTAAGGTTTACCCACTGGGCACCCTCTTTGGGACTCAGTTGTTTACCACGTTCTCATAAAACATCACAAAAATGTAAATCTTGGAACGCATACCTTTGAATGTGTCTACAAAGGAGGTGCTGAGCAAGCAGCGCATATTAAACCAAAATGGATTGTACGCTTTCTAGCAGACACGTGAGACGGCTGACTGAAAAATGCAAAGGAAGCACTTTCTTTGTAGACACTCCATTGGGGTACTAATGCAATAAAAAAAAAATCTGTTAAGCTCACAATATCAGGACTATATTTGATAAGTGAGGCATGCCTTGCGAGTCAACAGCAGCACATTATCTAAAATGACTTATTTTTACATGTTTAATCCCGATCTGTTGAGCCAAAGTACTCGCACATACGGTTGAATACAAATCCTTTCACACTGATTTATTAACCAGCACAGAGTTCATAGTGTCCATTATATATGGTGTTTATACTGTATGAATGGCTTTTAGGTCTATGGCACAAATGTTCGTCTCTTCAGGATTAAAG
The DNA here is from genome assembly GCA_015106715.1 of Bujurquina vittata. Taxonomy (NCBI): domain Eukaryota; kingdom Metazoa; phylum Chordata; class Actinopteri; order Cichliformes; family Cichlidae; genus Bujurquina; species Bujurquina vittata. The sequence continues at coordinate 9,815 of VUQK01005266.1, read as the reverse complement.
TCAAGCCTGAAGTAAACTGTCGACCTGTCTGTTCCTCTGCACGTCTGCTTTTAAGAGTGGATCTTACAGAGTGGTGTGTGGGTGGGTGTTTGCAGGAGCTCCCAGCTGCTCACAGCGGGGTAAAGGACATCTGTTTGAGCCATCACGCAACATAACAGCACCGCAGCCAATGCTCGTGTTCTGTAAGGCTCTCTCCAACTTCCAGTAATTCATAGCAGCAGATGTTACTGTAGACTTTCTTGATAAGGAGATTAGAACCATGCAAAGCATTTTTTGGCTGCGAAACCTAATAAGGAGTTGATCGCAAATGTGCAATTGTCAGATGAATGCTGAAAAACCCTTCAGACAGACTTCTGAGATGGATCACAGAAGCTACTTTAGGCTTAAAGTGTGCGCAATGAACAAGTGGTTGAAAGTTCCAAGTAGATCAAATGCTGTCTGGGGTAGAAAATGTACCCTCTGAACTCCCGAGTCCCAGCAGTGAGGATGGTATTGATCAAAGCATGCTCATTTTTGTTTATCTAGTCTTTGTGTTGCAGCATGTAGGGAACAGGTTGTGACAGAGCTTCGACAACATGCAAGTAAATAAGTAAGTGCATGTAAACAGATGTGTGCTGGAACATGTAGTGGCCTGTGAACCCCACCTTACAGAATGAAGAAAGATGCGCCCGAAGGCTCTTCTAACAAAATACGGTGAACTTGTCGGACCACAGTCACCAAGACACTCTGACACTGTGGCTGACTGGTGTGTTAAGCTGTTTTGATGCACAGCATGCGCCCTGTGACAAATTGATGCTCGCGCATGTTAGAAGAGATTTCGCTATCAGAGGAGTAGGTTGGGTAACTGCTGTACATTCTGCAACACAATACACAGCAGATAAACCTCAGATCACCTCAGAGTTAAAGTCCACCTACTATGCAGATTTTTATTCTTGGACTCTAGTAGGGCCTAAGAGTAAATGCATGATTCACAGTTCAAAATGATCCCTAATAATCCTACAACCCCTCAGTTTAGACTCTGCCTTTAAGCTCCCCCCTTTCCTTCTGATTGGTTGCCCCTCATAAACAGAAGGTTTGAACAGCAACAGAGTTGTGAGCCTGAGATGACCACATTTGAGATATCTGTCTGAAACTGCACTTTTATGCTACCTCCATATCTGCCTCTGTAACAGTATATATGAGATCAAATAAGAAAAAGGCATTCTGGGTACCCTTTAACAAGCTTTTAAATTTAACAGAAAAAGGTGAACGCTTTAGAGTTGCATGCCCTAAATTGTGAGTTTCCTGGTTTTCTTGGACTTAAAAATCTGGTGCATCGCTCTCTCCTTTATTATTAGCAGGTGAATTAGGTGGATGTCACAGAATTTTTAGGGGCCCACCTTGCCTGACTCATTCATATAATGAAGCCGACCCACAGGGCTTCATTATGTGCAGAAAAAAACTTAAGAAACAAGTTGACAGCAAAGTCTTGACTGAGTTAATTGACTTTATTTCCCTTTGAGTCCAGCCCATGCTTCCCCTTTGCCTCAGAGGACATTGTGTTTTAACTCCCAGAGGAACTTTGATCCCAGACATTAGGGCTCTATCTTTAGGTTAAAGGAGGAAAAGGGGAAACAGGAGCTGCAGCGAGAGAAGTCAGCTGGACTCAAGAAAGCACATGAGAGGATACAAAGGAGCTAAAATCAAAACACAAAGCATCACATATCAAGTCACCTGGAAAGCTGCACATCCCATCTTAGACTTTGACAGTAAAGAATACTGTAGCACCATCTCACATTTATTAGTGCTGAATCTGGATCAGAGAAAATTTAAAAAAACAAAACACACATTTTGATTCAAAACCGCATGAATGTGCATTATCAAAGTATCTCTTTGTACTGCTGCACAGAAGCATATCTGCAAACTGAAGCACGCCTTCCAGCGTGGGTCTGCGGTTTGTTCACAAACACATGAAGACGTGACTAGTCAGGAAGTTTATCTGGGCCTCACTCGCAACACACAATTAAGCAGACCACTAAATACAAGTGTTTTTTTTTTTTAAATGAAAAAAGAATAGAAACAAAAGTTCGCTTATGCTTTCTGTGCGAGTAACAAAGTTTGTTGAATCAACAGGCAAACGGCACGGAGTCTCTTACACAATTACATAACATTAGAAATAATTGTCGGTAAATACCTCAGCTCGGAGTCTGCTATCCTGAGCATTTCAAGCTCACGCTGCCGGAATGGACGTCTGTGTTTTATCGGAGGAGGAGGAGGAGGAAGAGGAGGAGGAAGGGGAGCTGCTTTGGTCCCGGGACGCTCCGACGTGCACAGATGGACCTGCTGATCGGATCTGCTGAGGACTCGAGGCGCTCGCCTCCCTCCCTGCTGTCAAAAACTTCTTGATCCTCCGCAGGAAATAACGTAGAGAAGGACAGCGACATGGCGTACACACCTCCTGACACACCTATGGTTTGAACCAATCGGAACGCAAGGATCGACCCTTTTTTTATATCCAAAGGGACACAATCCTCGGTACGGGATGGACCGGTTTGGAGGCGCATTGTCTCCCATATCTGCGATATCGTGCAGCGCGACTAGATCTCCGTGTCTGTGTCTGTAAAATTTATATAATCAGATCGCCTCTTATACCACTTCCTGTAATTAAACGTCAGCAGCGTCATACTATCGAGTAATAATTACGCAAATGCTGATTAAAATGAGTAATTCCACTGACATGCCCACTAACAGGCAGCCTGATAATAATTTAACTAATTTTGTAATGTGGTCAGTAGTTACAGCACAGGTCCAGGCTAATTACTGCATCAGTAATAACAACAGCATTAAACCAGTGTAAAACATAATGCATAAAATGTGAAGAAGGGCATAGATTTGGGACGTTGAACTGTATTTTCATGTTTCATAGCTTTTCCTACTGGTAAAGACCTCTTCCATGGCCATCCATTCTATACCAATGTAACCAAGTAATAGATAAGTGTGTGTGTGTGTGTGTGAGTGTGTGTGTGTGTGGGGGGGGGGGGGGGGGGGAATTTTTTTTTTTTAAATAGAAGTTTTTTTTTTTTAGATTAGTTCCTTTTT
>VUQK01005261.1:9494-19857 GCA_015106715.1 Bujurquina vittata | reverse complement strand
GGAATTGTTCATATTTTACTCTAAATTGCCATAATAAGTATATGGTCTGTCTTTCTTTCTTTCTTTCTTTCTTTCTTTCTTTCTTTCTTTCTTTCTTTCTTTCTTTCTTTCTTTCTTTCTTTCTTTCCCTACCTACATATAAATGCAACTGAGCAAAGTGTGAAGTTTCACAGAGCCACCCCTTCTTTCCTTGTTTTGGCTTGCTGGTGTTAAAAACTGTTCAAAGCCCCACTGCCCAGTAGGAGATATTAAAAGTTTTTGTCAGCACAGTAAGTCATACAAAAACAGGCTGATATACCAGATCTGCAGCTCCCTAGTTTCTAGTTAACATGAATATGGAGAGCTAATGGGGTAGAGTACTTTATTAATTTACATTGGCACTCACACATAAAATAGACAATCTTCCCACAAGAACCACTTGTACACATACCTTATGTAATATCAGTCTCCATCCAAATATGGCCATATGAGAATTGAGTGTTGTGCAAATGCACAGAGGATAGGAGACTAAATAGTAGATAGTATGTACCAACTACAATCAGTGATCAAAGCACGGTCAGATATTTCATGTGACAGTAAGATAATATTTCCAAAATGTTTGGAACATGCTGTCTGTTTCTTGTTCTACCTTATCATGTAATGTGGAACAAACCTTCTCCTGCGTTCTGTTTGCGTGCACTGTGACAGAATTCTTGGCTCGTGAAACAATGTTCCCTTATCCACGAGAAGCCTTTTCAGATTGCACAGACTTCCTCGCACCGAATCAAGCTGTCGCTTTTCAATCAAACACAATTTCATGTCATAATAGTGCACAACTGTCTAGACTTGTGAGATTTGCTCTAAGAAATGTTTTCTACTCTCCTTCCATCAAAGCAACTCCAGTTCAAAGAAAACTCGAAATGTGACTGACAGCCGAGTTGATTGCACAGAGAGCCAAATAATATTGCTATATTGCAGTCCTGCAAATATGTTCAGACAGTATTTTTTTTCTTCAACATTGCAACATTACTGCTCTTCTCTGAAAAATATGTGCATAGATTTGTCATCTTGAGTGACTTGACACCCGTGTCCCTATGTCAAGTAAACACCCACAGAGCTCTGGTGGCAAATCATTACACCGTTCTGCCTCTCAGACAAACAGCTATTACTGTTGTCTCAAACAGGCTCCTCTTCAAACAGGAGTGTGTGGGGACAGTGTGAAGAAACAGTAAAGAATCTGTTGCACAAGCAAGGGAGGTGCAAAAAATGGGTTTAAAATAGTTCTAGGTGTTAGCTGCAGAGGGATCTGAGCTGGGAGCTGAATCGTGATGATGCTTCAGTCGGTTTGGGTGTAGAAATCCTATGAAAGGTGCATATGGCAGATGCACAGAACATTGCCCCTGGGTGGTTAGTAGATCTGTAGATCTGAGACTTCTTACGTGCAATCACAAGGCTAGTGATCTTTATAACTAATGGGGAACTGTTTATGCCTTAATACATGAAGTCTATCAATATTCATTATTAAACTGTGGCAGCAGATACATTTAAGATGGATCACACGGGCTTTGGTGACACAGCACACAGAATGTTTTAGGCACATTAGATGCTGACATTCACATTAATCCCAAATTCATTCTGCAGGACTGTAATGAGTGAAATCTGTGCCCAAATTTCTCAGTTATGGAAACAAAGCACAATGTAATACACGGTACCTTTAAAAAAATACAAATAAATAAATAACCTTTCGAACCACTCATTTCTTTATGTTTTGCTAGGAAAATGGGAATTAGGTGTAGCGATTTATTAAAAGGTGAAAACATATATGAAAATACAGAGTTTGGAGAATTCTAACAAGCTTGAAAGTCAATATTTGGTCTGGACAACTTTATTCTTAAACACAGCCTGAACTCTCACAGGCAGCTTTCTTTCTTTTTAAAGTAGTCTTCAGGAATAGTTCTCCAGGCTTCTTGAAGGATATTCAAAGCTCTTCTTTGGATGTTGGCTGACGTTTGTTGGGTTCTCTGTCAGGATGATCCCACACTGCTTCAATTATGTTGAAGTCCGGGCTCTGGAGAGCCAAATCCATGACTGATAGGTTGCATTGTGTGTTTTTCTGTCCAGCTATTCTTTTAGTGCATTAGCAGTGTGTTTAGGATCACTTGTGTGATGAAAAAATGAAGCCACTGCCAATCAGACAATTTCAAGATGGTATTGCGCAATTGAAAATCTAACAGTATTTTTTTACATTCATAATTCCTTCAATTCTGACAAGATCTCCAACACCACTTGCTGAAACGCAGCCCCAAACTGTGCCAGAGCCTCCACTGTGTTTTATAGAAGGCTGTAGACACTCGCTGTTGCACCTCTCTCCTGAGCGCCTCCGTACATATTAAAGAAAATTTGAAGCAGAAATTTCAAATTTGGGTTCATCACTCGATCAGATCTGTTGCCACTGAGTTTCAGTCCTGCTCTTGTGTAATGTGGCATACCTGAGCCTTTCCTCCCTGTTTCCCTTCCTTAAGAATGTCTTCTTGACAGACACCCCACCACTGAGCCCATTTCTGATGAGGCTTCAAAAGTCCTGTGTGAGATCTTTGCTGGATTTTCTCCTATTTCCTACGGACACAACTTCCGGATAGTTTTTGCTCACCCACTTCTTCTTTTGTCCTCCACTTGTCCAGTTTCCTCACATTTTGTAAGGACACACTTTGCTGAGATATGCCCACTTTTCAGCAAATAGCTCTTTTGGAATCACTTTGTTGGTGCAAAAATAATATTTTATGTCTGTCAAACTATTTTATGTTTGACATTTGTTTTTTTATAGATTTAACCAAAGAAATGGGAAGAAATAAAGTGCCTAAAGATACAACAACAGTGGTTCACCAATTGAGTTAAGTGCCTTTTTTTAATGCTTGAACAAAAAAAACAAAATCCTTTGAAAATTGTCAGGTACAAGGAGTGGACTGAAAATGGGTGAAAAAGCAGCCAGTCTCCAAAGAAAATCTTTGAAAGAACTTCAGAAAGCCTGGAGAGCTATTACTCAAGACCACTTTTTAAAAATTACTAGAAAGCCTGCCTCCTTGGAAGGAAAATAAAGAAATGAGGGGGTGGCTCAAGACTTTTGCACAGCACTCATTGTATCTTTTTAGATATTTTACCCTACCTGAAAATAATATTACTGTCATGTTACGGTAAGTTCTCATTTGGGAAACATGAAAGGTTTGCCTCATTAAGCGAAGGATCCGAAATACGAGAGAATCATCTAAAGTCACGATCACATTTCCTCAGGTGGGCACAACCAGGACCGGTCGGTAAGGTCTGGGTGAGCAAACCAAATGTATCAAATAACTGAATTTCCCCATTGGCCTCTCGTGCGTGTGCGTGCGCGCGCGAGTGTGCGTGCGTGCATGCATGCATGCGTGCGCGCGTGCCAACCTCGGAGAACTTCTTATGTAAGATGTTCCCAGTCGCATCCCCGCCTGCGAGTGCGAGGCATGAGGTCGCTTTAAGAGATATCTCCGCTCCCACCAGCGGTCCTGGGAGGACGCCTCCTACCTTCTCCTCCTCGACCACAAACTCTCAGTTTTGTCTCACCTGGTACGAAGCAGCGCTAGAAGTCCCAGAAGAATTAATACTCGGTAAGAAACCGTGGCTAATTAGAACATGCCGTTTTCTCTTGCCTCAAACTCTTGCAGGTGGCGATGAGAGTAAGCAATCATAATTTACAGTAACGTGTTTTTTCTCCATCATATGCTAAAACAAAGCCCTGATGATCTTATGGAGTGTGATGTGTCTCTGCAGGTTCGTGCGTCCTTGCGCGTACAGTTTTATTCACCTTGTCGCTCGCGTTGGATTTGTGAATTTCCGTCCAGTGGGATTTCCTTTCCTTTCTGATACGGCTCTCCAAATTAAATGCTAAAAAGTGTCAGCGGCGTTTTTTATTGGACACTGAGCGGGGTTTGATGTGGAAATGATTGATGAGTCCCCCCCCCCTCCGGACAGGAGAGCAGTGGGCGCTTACGATCAGAGGTCTCCTTTACCTGTCCGGAGCTGAGAAAGTCCGCCGAAGTGCGAGCAGACACACAGCCGCAGAGGGACAGTGCGATCCAGGACAGCCACAGAGAGCGAGGGTAGGGCACACGCACACGCACACACACACACACACACGCCAGTAGCCGCTCACACGTTACACTTTTTATTGATTTATGCGTCTGTAATAATTTTTGCATGCGCCGAGTTTGTGTCTTGACAAAGTTATTTGGTGTGGTGACAGAGTGGAGCTAATATTGGGAGTGTGTGTGTGTGTGTGTGCGTGTGCGTGTGTGTGTGTGCGCGCGCGCGTGTGTGTGTAGGGAGGTCTACATTTTTACATTCATCACTACTCCGAGATAAATCCCCACAAGCTATAATTTCTCTATTTTCCTGAGGTGACTTCACAATTTCCTCTCATTTGCACTATTTTTTTCTTTACCCTGCAGGGTGTCTCCTTGTGTGTAATCTGGTAATAATCAGTATAAATTCCACATTAAGGATGAAATCTCATGTCAGCTTTTAACGATTTCCTCAAAGTAACATTTCTTGTTACTTTGATTTGACTCCTGTGCCTGCAGACACCACACAACGGAAAGCACTGCATCACTTCACGAGTCCAAATTCTGTCATGAACATTCTGCATCAGGGCTGAAGGGTGGCTACATGTTGGCCGCACGTCTTGAAACTGAGCCAGATTTAGTACATTTGGCACCCAGGAGAAACAAATTCAAGTGATATCTGCCCTTTAAGTTCAAGTATTTACTTACGTTATTCTGACTCTATATGTAATTACCAAAGACAAAGCGACACATTCTAACAGGACATCAGGGCTCATAATAGAGACAGCCACAAGCAATTAATGTCCTACCTGTCAACATTTATCATTGTTAAGGAGTCCTCAATTAAAAATGATAAATCCTTTGCATCCTGGTGATTTCATCCTGCCAGCATGTTGCACAACTAATTTCTAGGGAATTGAGCTGTGGGCAAAACATCTCAGTTAATCAGCGCTCTTTTCACTGCTGTGCATACACACTTATAATAATTATGCACATCTGCACACACACAGATTCAGAAGTTCTCGGCCTTGGTGTAATGGAATTGTATTTCTGCTGTGTTTCCCATTTCAGTCGTTTCTCGGGAACTGTAAGGGCTGGGGCGCTTCTGTGAGTGTTCAGTGACAATGAAAGGTGTCACGGACAGAATAAATTCCCACTGTTGGAAAGAGTGGTGGTGGTGGGGTGGTGATTGTTTCTGAAAGAGCAGTCGATATCACCGTTATTGTGATGGAAATTTGAAGCACTGTGCCATTACAATGATGCCGCAAAAACCTGGATCTGTGCTTTTTTTTCTCTCTCTTGATGATATTCTATCAGCGCGTCATTTATTCTCATTGCCTGCATGTGAGGAGATTTGAAAAAAAGAAAAGAAAAAAAAAGGTGACGGTGGGTGTTCTGCTCATTGCTTCATGATAGCTGCATAGCAAGATTAATTATTCCTTTCATTAATTTCTGTTTTTGTTATATTGAAACTGCGTTCACTGTGTATGAAGTTGAATTTGCGATACTGAATGCACAAAAAAAAATCATTTGTAGAATGATATTCTGATGCACTTCACAATTCAAAATCCTATTCTGCAGCATGGCAATCAGTTCTAATGGTGAAATGAGCTTTTTAGCAAGCAAGGGTCAATTTCTTTTCATGCCAGAATGTTCATGGGAGCTACATTTTAATTTGAAAACTGAACTCTTCATTTCTTAAAATTCCATTACTGTTAAAATAAATAAAAAAACAACAACTCTATGATGGAAAATTTGTTAAAAGTTGCTTGTTTCTTTCTTTCTTGCAGACTGCGAATGAAGACTGCCGTGCAAACCACCTGACACTCTTTTAAAAATTCAAGTATTATTCATGAAACAATTACAGCAGGTGCTGCAAAACAATTCTGTTTGATTAGTTCTGTGCACTCAAAGCGAGCCCAGGAAAACCATCATGGAACTGCAGCACAGCGCCAATCACAACCAAGCCTCGTGGAAAGAGATACAGTGGAACTCGACCGAGGACTGCTCGATGTCAGTGAGTGGCACCACTTTGCTCATCATTGCTTACAGTACAGTCATGGCAGTGGGTCTCATTGGAAACTCCTGCCTGGTATTTGTCATCACACGGCACAAAGAGATGCACAACGTGACCAACATCTTTATTGTCAACCTGTCTTGCTCAGACATTCTCATGTGCATTATATGCCTGCCAGTCACTATTATCTACACACTAATGGACCACTGGATCTTAGGGGAAGCACTCTGCAAGCTCACGCCTTTCATCCAGTGTATATCAATTACTGTCTCCATCTTCTCCCTCGTTCTGATTGCCATGGAGCGCTACCAGCTCATTGTCCACCCGACAGGTTGGAAACCCATGGTAGCCCAGTCCTACTTGGCTGTAGCTATCACCTGGATTGTGGCTTGTCTGATGTCAGTGCCTTTGCTTTCGTACAGCGTACTCACTTTGCCTTTTCAGAACTTTAGCACCCCACTTCCCATAAATGACAACCTTATTTGTATGGAGCTGTGGCCATCGGTTGAGGAACGACGGGCTTACTTCACCTCCCTGCTCGTCTTCCAGTACTTCCTTCCTCTCATCCTCATCATGGTCTGCTACCTGCACGTCTACTTTCGCCTGAGGAGGAGGAAGGACATGGTGGAGCGTGGCAGGAATACCACTCAAAAAAAGAACAAAGGCTCCACGAGGATCAACACCATGTTAGTCGCCATAGTCGTGGCCTTTGCCCTCTCCTGGCTCCCTCTCAACATCTTCAACACAGTGTTTGACTGGCACCACGAGATCATCCCGTCTTGCAGCCATGACATCATCTTCTCACTGTGCCACCTCACTGCCATGATTTCCACCTGCGTCAACCCGATCATCTATGGCTTCCTCAACAGCAATTTCCAGAAACAGCTCAAGTCCACGCTGTTGCGCTGTCGCTGCTGGGGTGTGGTAGAGAGGTACGAGAGCGTGCCGCTCTCCACCGTCAGCACAGAGGTCACCAAGGGGTCGATCTTAAGCAATGGATCTATCAGCAACAACACATAAACCCATGCCTTTTTCCGTGAAAGACAAAGAAAGCAGCTGGTGCTCTTCAGCCTTCATTGTCTCATTCTCTGGGGATTTTCTTTCTTTCTTGGGTTGACATTTGCAAGGTAGAAACCTCTGGATAGCAATCCAGAGGGAGCAGGCTGAAGAGCCCTAAGCGGGATGGCACATTGCCCTCCAATCAGAATGAGTTCACATATAAGAGGAAGCAGATAACACAGTGATGGTGCAAAGGTTGGATGGGTTTACAGGACAAGTGAAAACACTTAACTGAACACTTTTACAGTCTGTATAGTCCTTTCCCTCACGTGCCATTGCATTTACAAATGAAGAGACATCTTTTACTCTGTTACACCATGTATCATGTTTTCTCTCTGAAGGATCTGTTTGGAAATCATTCAGCTGTCTGGCTTTCACACTTCCACCTGCTTTAAATGCGGTGAACCCCAAGAGGGTGCTGGAAGGACAAAGGGGTTGGAGAGCAGCAAATGTTCTTTTCAATTTTGCTGTTTCGGTGTTAATAGTAAAGATGAAGAACAACAAGGAGTTGTGAACTGCAATGTGTAAATGATTATCAACAGACTAGCTTAATACAGAACTGAAAGAGGGAACATTTGTGCATTAGCTGTAGCTCTAGGCGTTCGTGCAGAGGATTTTAATGCATTTCTTATTACCTAAACCTGCCACCGCCATTGCTGTAATGGTTTTTTGCAGAGAGCCTTGGCAAGAGCTGTATGCATCTCATGCTGTCTGACACGTCCGTGCCCCTGTATATATACATATGTGAGAGCGGGACGGAGTTTCTCGTAAATTGTGCCATACAACAGCCATTTTTCAACTGCAATAAAACAAAATTAAAGTGGCAGTAAAGGATGGAGCGGGTTCCTTCCGTTGTATATAACATACGGCACAGTTACAGCGTGTGGTGGGCAATAAAAACCACTGTGTAGCATAGCAAATATCTCTTGGAAGCCTGTGTTGTTGTAATACTTGGTTCATTGTTTCACATTTTGCTCCTGTACTGATTTTTTTTCCCTTTTTTTCTGCCTTGCTTTACGTACTGATTTTCAGCTGCCACCTCGCAGGTGAAGTTATCCAGCATATGAAAAGAGAAATGCATCGTTGCTCATAAGTCCCCCATGGGAAAAAATGCTACTCTGTGACCAGAGGGTTGGTCAGTTATCACTGGTTTGATATGATGTTCTTGTATACGTAATGTACATAGGAAAAAAATCCTTCACTTCTAAATATTAAATATTTCAAACTCTTTGTTTCTTTCTGAGGTCAAATTCTGTGTGCTGCCTCTGTGTGCATTATTTAGGGGGGGAAGTCTGAGATCACAACAAATTTTAGATGCGCTCGTAGTGTTGAATAAATCAGTGTTGTGTTTGGTGCAATAGATGTTAAACCGCGTGGGGTGGGAGGAAAATGTATGAGAGATCAATGGGAATCAGTGCTGAATATTCATACTCGGGGAATGCCCGCTAACGCTTCTGCTTCGTCCGGTCTGAAAGGAAGATCAAAGACCAAAAGAGAGAGATTGAGAAGCAATTTTTTTTGGGGGGGGGGTTGCTGCCAGGTGCCTTGTAACTTTTATGGTATTTCAGGAGGTCGAGTGTGAGATGTTTTCACATCTTAGAAAAAGCCAAGCTTGTTCACCTGCCAAGCTGTTTTCCAAAGGCAGCTTAGCCCTGAAGAGAGCTCTTGGGTCCTTGTCAGCATAATTGACTGCATGCTTCTGCTGGCCTGTGCTGCCCTTTACTGACTTCCAGTCCCCTCTCTTCTCCCACATTTCACTCCTCTAGCCTGCCTCTCCTTTTAGAACACCACAGAGTGAAGCAGTAGTGTTCATTTTTCCTTGCAATAAAGGACCCGAGATGCCCGGAGGTACTGGCGTACTCCAGCGGCACTTGACAATGAGTGGAACATAAATTAGCCTTTTTTTTTTTCCTTTTTTCTTTTTTTACATTGTTATCCATTGCAACCCAGTCTACGGGAACATTACTGCGCTATGAAATGAAGCTCAGCTGGAGACAAATACTTAATGAGTCCACAGGGCCAGACTCTCCTTGTCTGTGGAGCAGTTCCAGGAAGACTGAGATCTTGGCTCCATGCATTTTAATTTAGTGAATTTCTCATTTAAAAAAAAATCTCTCTAGATCACAGGAACAACATGAACTAGTTCGGCAGAGATTTGCTCAAGCTGTTGTTTTGAGCATTTCAATTCTCCTCAGTCATACTTTTGCTCTCCTTTCAACAGAATATTGCATAATTCATTTTGCTTTACCTTGTGTCAATATTCATAGCAATAGGATCAATATTATACAGTGAGAGTCTGAGAGGTTCATGCTGCCTGTGCCAAAGGATTTATGAAAAATTATAATATAGATGTGCTACATAATGATTTTTCACCTCATACTCTTGCCTGCAATCTCATGAGACAAAGACACTGCTGATCTCGGGTGAGAAATAACTAATCATTAGAGTTTGACAGATGAAAAGGTCAAAAGGAGACCTGCAGCTGACTTTAGAATCCCAGTCTTGGTGCTGGTGTGCAAATGACTTCCGTGGGATTTACCGAAACGCGCTCATTTACAGGTCAAACACGTAGATCAGCTTGGTCAATATTTTCTTGTTCCCTTATCATTCTGTTGAATTGCCCTGATGGTCCCATCTTGCATTCATCAGATCTTCCAGGAAGCTTTATCTCCAGTGTTCCCAGTGTCATCCACTTATTAGCGCAGACATCATGACAGCGTGAATCCATGACCTTTCTCCAGAATCAATTCTGCACATCTCTGATATTTAAATACATCTAGAAATGTCCATCATAGACTGAAACATATTTCCTGCTTTCAGTTAACTATGTGTCTCCTGTACTATTCAAAAAACTCTCTCTCTCTCTCACACACACACACACACACACACACACACACACACACACACACACACACATGCACAAGCGCACACATACAGTTGCTTCTTGCATAATGCAAGCAGACTTGACAGCTTGGAATAGCAACTCCCTGATTGGTGTCGGCCAGTTTTTCCTCACAATTGGTTTTGCATTGCCTGCATGTAGATAGATAGATAGATAGATAGATAGATAGATAGATAGATAGATAGATAGATAGATAGATAGATAGATAGATAGATAGATCAGTGGCGGGCCGTCAGGGCCTGCAAGGCCTTCTCTGCAGGCCTGAAAAATATCTGAATCATATTAATTATGTTTTGTCCATCAATACTTGTTAAA
>VUQK01005260.1:20837-32123 GCA_015106715.1 Bujurquina vittata | reverse complement strand
GGGGACTGGAACCTATCCCAACTGCCATAGCTCAAGAGGTGGGGTACACCTTGGTCAGGTCAGACAGACAGACAACCATTTACACTCATATTCACACCTATGGGCAATTTAGAATCGCCAATTACCGTAACTTAACCCCACAGTGGTTAGCACTGTGAGGCAATAGTGCTCCCTTAATGTTGAGAGAGTCACAGAGTTAGAAAGATGTCGCCTATAGATTTTATTCTAAGCTGATAATAAATCTGCAATGTAATTACTGTCTCTGCCCTTACGTTGATAATTGATTGATGTTAAGCACAGAAAAAAAACTCACTGGAATTTATATGTTTGTATTAACATAAACTTCTGCAGGTTAGTTTGTTCAGGTATGTGCTTCATACTATAGTGAGTGTCCGTCAGCTGGTTCAGGTGCAGCAGGAGGGGAGGAGTCAGAAAGAACGTTCGTTGACAAAAACCTGTCAGCAAGCGGGTTAGGTTCACAGAATCTGTTACCCTAATAACTGACTCAGAGTTGAATTTAGGTCTTTTTCTGGAACAGAAAACCTTATGTGTCCCCTGATCGCTTCGTTAACAAACTCAGTTTTCTCTAAACATGCTTTCTGGAAGTGTGGAAGTGTGTGTAGCAGTCATAATGAGAGCTGGATGGATTCGCTAAGTACTAAGGAAAAGTGTTTCAGTGCTTCTTTTATCACCTCCTTTAGCCAAGGATACAGTAGACCATGCTTTATGATGATACATATTTTTCACACAAACAACTTGCACGGCAAGTCATAAAGATCGTCATGTTGTGATTTCCATCTTATTCATAGCTTTCTAACATGTATAGGTTTTCAAGTTTCAAGGATTTGAGAAACTCGCACACGAGCGATGAAATTTAGGAAATTTTGAATCCAGCTTGTTATGAAGATTTTGTCTTTTTGTCCTTTTTTTGGGTCCCAGATTTCAGGATTATCATCCATTAATTTTATTTAAAATATGCAGAAATCTTAATAAAGGTAAAAGTTAAAAGTGAACCATCTCATCAGTAAGAGGAGAAAATAAGTGTTGGAAGCAGCAACATTTCTTAATGCAACTATTTAATTTTTAGGTCAAGTTTTCACAGACAATGTAGTTTCATCACAGCAGGTGCGTATTAGTAACATCTGCTGTGCTATACTTGCCAGTCACATCTTTCCTATCCTGTTGACTTATTCTACCAAGGTCAAGAAAAATTGATGACATAGAAAGTAATTTAAATTTTTTATTTTTATTATTATTATTTATTTATTTTTTACTTTTCACACCACCCTAACCTGTTTTGCTGGGCAATTAGCTGGGATGGGGTGAAGGTAGGGGGGTCGTCAGCTGATGCAGCTAATCTGGGCCTTACAGCCTGTCTCTCTTCCATCCACCTGGCATCAGCCTTCCTTTTAAAATGCTAGACACGTTATTTGTAAAGCTGTAAATCCACAGATGAACACTAGTACATGTAGAAAAACAGGTGCAAGGATGAAATAAAAGCCACAGAGGGCAAGCTACCCAATCCAATTTACTAACTACTCAACGCTTCTTCAAGCATATACTGGTCATGGGTACTTATGCGCTGATTCCATCAGAGCCAAAAAAAATAGCCAGAAAGTGGAAAACCTGTGAAATGCCCCTAGGATTTTGACTGTCACCCACGTTCTCCACCAAATTCACCTGAAAACCACAACCTTCTTGGTCTCCTTTTGACATCAGCTGCTTAAACCTACCAAAAGGAACTCATGCCTCTTGGAAACTGAAATGCACCTACACCAAATAACCAAAGCTAGTCTAACTTTAGGATATGATTTGTGCAACATACAACCTTAAAATAAGAATCAGAGAAACTGTTTTTCTGAGTCTTTACATTGAGATGCATAGAATGATATTAGTCAAGCAAATAGTATGACTCCTTAACATTTCTAAGCACTAAACATGACCTAATGTTTTCATGATAAAGGACTGGAATAGATCAGGGTTTAAACAGCTCATCCAGTTTATTTAAAAAGTAATAGCTCTTATCCGAATTGTGCGGACTGCATATTGTGACATTTGTAGCTGTAAATACAATTTCTAAAATGCTCGGGAAATAATAAAATGACAGCACAGCCACTGCTTTGTTCATTTGATAATTATCAGTTAAGATCACAGCAGTTAAAAACAAGTCACAGTTGTTTTCTTAGGCAGCAGGTTACAATTTATACTCACTATCCTGTCTGGGGCGGCACTTTTTTTTAGCACATTGCATAATCCATGTATTCATCCTTTATGGAGCAGAATAGAAAAGATGGGAGCGCAGAGTAATGCTCAACTGATTCAGAAACAGCATTTCAGTTTGCTCTGCTCATGTCACCGTCGCGGCACCCCGCTGCGCTTTCAGGTTACCTCGGCTGTAGTGTAACTTGACAGTCGTCTCAAATGTAAACAAAAATGAAAGCCGGCTCCTTAGAGATAGGCTAAATAAGTTATTACACAAATTACATTTGGAAGCACACATGATTATCACAACCTAACTGCTGCTGGGACCGGGAAAGCTTAAATACAGTTTTACTGCCATCAAAATCCCTCTCACCTGTCGACTACTGATCCTCATCCCCTCTTTGAACTCTTTTCAAATCCACAGTTTCTTATGTGCTTACAGTACTCGTTCTGCCGCACCACCTGGCTGCCTTGTGATGTGGAGCAGGTGTGATGACTTTGGGTTTTTGTTTTACAGTCAAACCTAACATCACATACATCATAAACCGGACTGCTACAGAGATGGAGGAACAGGTAACCCTCACTTGCGAGGCATCAGGAGATCCGACTCCCACCATTAGCTGGAGTTACGGAGGTCACGTCTTCACAGAAGGAGAGCAGGTAAAATGATAACAGGCAGGCACGGTAACAGTAGCAGCAAAATAATTGTGTAACCTAGGCACTCAATCCTGGTCCTTGAGCACCAGTGTCCTGTGTGCATTTTTCCTTCTGGAGTTAATGAACTGCACCTGGTGCAAAGTAGACTGATACAGTCTGTGTCCCAATTGCATACTATAAATAAATTCTAACCTCCTATGTTTTTAAGTAACTAGTACAAACTGGGAAAATGATATGACTAAAGATTAAAGATGAATAATATTACTACTAATAAGAGCTATTGAAGATGCCCATTTCCTGTACATTTTGCAATATTTCCAGATTTGATTGTGTCTAATGCTGTAGTTTGACTTATCATTTTATTTTATCCAAGCAGAATCTGCTCCTCTTTGTACAAAATGGAAAAAGTGTATTGCGTCTTAAAGTATAGCACTTTAGAATGTGATGTGAAACTGGGACACAAGGGGTCTTACCCACCAGGGAGAAACAGAAACCTGCAGGACACCGATGTCTCGAGGAGAAGAATTGAATACCTTTAACCTAAACTGAAGTGGTGTATTGATTACATGCAGGTGGGGGACTCAGCTTGCAGTTTCATTGTGAAATGCCCCCAAAAAGGTTTATGCACTGGTGATTATTTAACCTAAATTAGCAGTTCCTTTGAGATGCCCCAGTGGATCTCCTGTAATTAGCTCAATTGTATTCAGTCAGTAATGCAGAGTATGCTCAGATTTGACTTGAGATTTCTCAAATGTCACAAAAATCAGCACCAGAAATCCAATTATAGCATTCCCAGAAAAAGCATGGTAATTAATGCAGTAATTAAACTTTGCCCGTTTTCTATTGTGTTTATTTGAATGAGCACTTGAATGATCAAGTGTTTGTTTAGCATTTTCAATCACTATTTCCATTATTCTGCTCATGCCAGTGATTGAAAAAGGTTTTCTTTATATATTAAATTGTTATAATTCATAACATTTCCTTTAAATTTATTTGGTTCTGCACTGGTCAAGAGCCAGCTTCTTACTTTTCATTACATTCTGATACTCCAGTTTGTCCTCTTGGATAGATCTTCTACATTATTCCATATCAAACCATCAAAAGCAATGAATACTTGATTGGTATTCTCATACATCTATGTCCCACCTGGCCTGGCTCTCCAAGGCCTTGGTATGTTGCTACAGTTGGGAGGTAATGAGCAGGAAAATGCTTGGGGAAAATGCTTGAGCCTAATGCTTCTAGCTCATAGAAAAATTCTGGAGCCAGTCCATTACATGCACTACATTTTTTTCCTACAGGCACATCTAAACAGGATCTATCAGGTAGGAAAAATCCGCGTGGCACAGAAATGTACTGGAGTAGTGTTGAAAAATTTGCCTCCAGATATGACAAAAACTCCCACTGAAATCAAATCATCACTTTTTATTGAAAATTTCCCAGCTGCTTCTTGAAAACCCCAAGGAATGATCTCATCAGAGTTCATGAAATTGATTTGACTGCCGCATGCTTTCCAAATATTGCCTGGAAACCTCAACTGTTCTCTGGATAGAAAGTGTGTAGAGCTTATCTCACGAGATCAGTTGAAAATTTGGTTAATAAGATAATAAAAGGGAAATGCCATTTCTGTGTCGCTTTTGCCTGATCATTTCACACTTTCAATCACAGCATGAGGTCGCCTGGATTTAAGCCCAGTTCAGTCTGTCTATCATTTCCATCAGACTGTAGATTGTCTAACACTTATGTCAGTCTCACTTCAAAGTTTGAGGGTAAAAGTGCTCCACCTAAAATCTATCTTTTAAGTATCAAACACTTAGACCCTGCAGGCAGAGGTAAAAAAAATATGACTGAAACATATCATTCCATCATAGAGCTGCAGGAAGAGGTTTAATGGACAGGTTTTCAGCGGTGAAAACTGGTCACTTTTGGAGTCCCTTGCAAACGAGCAGACTGCAGCAGCTGTTCTCTGTGAAAATAGAAGTTTTTACAGCCACCTGTCAAATGACCAGATTGTTTGATATTTAAAAATACATTTTGAGTGGAGCCTCGCTCACAAGTGCAAAACACACTACCACCGTATGATGCACATCATGACAGGCCACTTTTTTTTCCATACATGGACCCCACCGTCAAGTATGAGTTTGTACTTCTGTCGTATTATCCAGTATTGAGTATTGAGAACAAATCTTTGAGAACCTGCTTTACCTCAACTTCCACTTTTGTTGGTGATAGAACAACATGTTCTGTGGTTTTGAGGCTAACAGAACTCTGCATCCCACAGTCTCACCATGGTACAGTATGCTGTGTCAAAGGACATGCTATACTGTAGCAGTGGAGATTAACTCTGCAGGTGCAGAATAAATAAGTAACGCACATAAGAAACAGGGAATTATGATAGGCATTACCCACTAATTTTGCACTGTGTCAGTGTTTGCGTTCTGTACCATGGCATGTCACAGGACGCATGTCATGTGATGGCCAGCTGTGCAATGGTGGTAGTGTGTTTTGGGCTGCCGTCTATGGTATGCTTTGTTATATGTGGCGTCTCTTCACAGCTGTCATTCAAAGAAATGATTAGCAGCCTCACCGAATCACGTAGCTGCACAAGGGTTAGATTTTCCCTCCTAGTTGTGATTCTGAGCAGGGGAAATCATTTCTGTGGTGGGCTTTCAATGAATGGGAAGTGGCTGCTAATTGTTTAATTGTCTTGTTTTATTTGTTCATCTGATGTCCGTCCGCCATGCTATCTGTAATCATCACAACAGCTGCATTTCATCTAGGATGAGTGTGACAAATGACATTCATTTGGGGTGAACATGGTGAATTGACAAAGGATGTAAAGGGAAGCATTTTTCTAATATACTGATGTGAGATTTTTGCATTTGTCAGAAAACCAGGACCGATGTAGATGTGTGGTGGCGATAAAAGGACAGCATTAATTAGCAGTTTATTCTAATGAGTTTTCAGTTCTTCGGCTCCCCAGTTTATCTGCTGCTTTCGTTTCTTTCTTGTTTTTTTAAATCATTGCTCATATCCAAATTTTATGCAAAATGAATGCAATTTAGGTTACATAAATAAGCCTTCTGATCACCTTTGCTGCACAGTAAGACAATGAGGACAACACACAACGCAGCTCAACAATTAACTAGTAATCTGCTTTAGATAGTGCTTCAATTTTGCATCTGAGTGGAGCTCTGACTGTTCACAGTTCAATGCTCAGATTAAATGTAATAAAAAGATACTAATTCTGAATAAATAAAGAGCCTCAGTTGCCATTTATCAGAAGACATTTGTATGTGTTTGTTGTTTCCTTCCTTCCAGCTTTAAGCTGGAATACATTGAAAATCCCTAAAAAGCACGTCTTTACAGGGTTATTAAAGGTGCAGAGTAAACAAACGAGGCTCTGTTTATATTGAATGCTACCCAACAAAACACTGTCTTACCCTAAGGTAACATATCTTAAGCACGTTCCTCTTCTAAAAAATCTCTCAAAGCTCACATTACTGAAAATTTTAAAAACCATGTATCCGTGTTTAGTAGTGCCGCACAGCAGTAGCCCTTTTTTGCATTTTTTTGCCTTGTTACTGCCACCTGTGCATCACTGTGATAGCACGGATTCTATTAAAAGGAATGTGTGTTGCATCGCCTGCACGCCCATGAATGCCCTAAGAAACCAAGGCGGTCTATGTTAAACCTGAAATATTCTGAGTTAGATCAGCTGTTCATTGTGTTTCCGAAATCTTTGCCTGGCTTCATTTGACTGCGTTCCCATTCTGCTGTGGTCTTGGGTTTTAAAGGTTAATGTGAGGAGAAACTAATTCATTCTGAATAACCCCCTACTCAAAGTCTAAAGTGTTGGCACACGAAAGCATTGTTCGTTAACCGTGAGTAAGGGGGGGTGGCACAGTGTGAGGATTGAGGAAGATTACTGTATCACACAATAGAGAACTGTAGTATTGCACATGAAAAGGACAGACTAAAAGGGAGTATGTTCAGAAAGTCTTGTGGGTGAATTCCCGCTTAGTTATGTTTCAAATTCAAATTGCAGCTCATCAGGGGATAGTTTTGTTTTTGTTTATACAGCTATTAAAGTTAAGTGTTTATATATTTATTTGGAAACTTTCATCAATTTTACATGTGGTGTTTGTTTCCTTCAGCCCTTTGAATGCAGTCACTGTAGATAAATGTGTCTGTTTAATAACTGAAAATGTAAATGGACTATTCATCCATGCTTTGTACATTATCTACATAATGAATATTTTGCTTATTTGAATACATATTAAACATGGTGCTTCATGCTGACTTTTAAGCAGAATTTATTGGAAAACGTTCTAGACTATAGAGAGGGAAGCTGTAGTGAAATAGGAGTAATTATAAAAGCTAAAGGGACTTTAAAGTTTGTCGCTGATTGGGTTGCAGCATTTTGCGTCTTTTGATGTGCGTCTTTTTTGTAAGTGCATAAATCTGTTTTTGAAGACCATCTCTGTCTGAAATTCAGATTCTCAAGAAGAAATTTAAAACATAAAAAGCTAACATTTATGGTAAATTAAAACAACAACAACAACAACAAAAGACAATGAGATGCTTTGTAATGTAATGTTTTGTGGCAGGAGTGCAGGCAGGGCATTTGAAACAGGCATGGTTCAAGTGTTGCATGCTAATGCAAAGAGAGCACTGTTTTCTCCAAAGACAAAAGGCTACTCATTTACAGCATGCTGGCTGGCTCAGTAGCGATGTGATGTACATGTAGGAATGTCTTCACTAACTAAAATGCTTGTCAGTTTTCTGTGATGTAGTGCAAAGGTTCCAGGGCTCAGCATTTAATGACACAGGAAACTGAACAGAAGATGCACAACATGACTTTACGTCCTGCGTTTAGTCAGTGAATAAACCGTTCTTTATGTGTTTGTTTTAGTATGTCTGCTTTTTCATCATCTTCACACTGACATACAATTCATGTCAGAACAAAGCGTGAGGATAATTCTCTATGGAAGGGAGTAACAATGGGCTGGAAAAATGATAAGTCTCGAGGGAGCCATCACCATATTGTTCTTCGCGCTTGCTTCAAGAAGTGATTTTGTTACGGCATCTTCTGTTTTGCACGCATGCATCCTCTGCTGTTCGTTGTCCTTTTGTCTTAAACAAACACCTGTCACAGATATGACAGCAATACTTGTCAGCTCACTTACTGCAGAGGCAGCGCCGCAGACGAGGATGTGAACGAGGTGGTTATGTTCCACACTGTTAGGTTGCTTGTTTTAATTGGGCTACTGCTCTTTCTCAGCACTGATGATATGCAGCCAACTGCTGTTTGTAATGATGGAGGGTGCACAGCGTATTTTATTGTGCCAGTAGGGGAGTTATACTCCTCTTAAGAACGGACTGAATTTATATTCATGCAGTAAGCTTCCGACATGACTCTAAGAATTTTACAGCCTCCTCTTTTTACCTTCAGTATTTGTTGGGGTTTTTTTCCCCATTAAGGAGGATTAAGGGTCATCTGTGATATTAGCGCTTATAAAACTAGATGTCCTTCTGCGCTGCTTGTGGGAGGACAATGTAGAGGTGATTTTAGATGTGAACATTGATGGTTTGATTCACTGTTTTGCCCTGCAATGATTCCACCAGATTGCTTTCATTTACTTGACTTTTTCTTGCAGTTGTGCCTGATGAAATGGCTGTTTATCATTTCCCTTGTTAAGCTTCAAAATTGTTTCACTGCATAGGCCATCACATCCCATTGTCATGCTTAAAATTTTCCTCAGCATCATAAAATCCACGCAGCATGCTGTCCAAGAGAGTTTTCTGTTTTGTAAAGTTGGGCTTTGCAGTCTCTTGTGATTAAATGTAGCATGATGTTTTCTATGTTTTCCAGGTGTGGCTTTTTATCTGTTTTGATGTCAAATTATTGATTTACTTAGATGTGTTACTGACAAACATGTTGATATAATCACCGGTTTATCTTAGATATTTAAAAAAAATGGAGAGCTGGCTAATAAACTCTACTCAAAGTATTTAAATGGGATAATTTTGGTTAGTTAGTAAAGCTTCAGTGCATCCAAAAAATTAATATTTTAAGACATCTCAATTTTCTAACAGGGAGAAAGCTATTATGTTTTTATAGTGTAGGAAAAAAAGAAAATCAGTTTTCATCATGCAAATCCCATTTTCATGGCTGTTTTATGCCTATTTCTGAGTACAATCAAAGCATACAGTATCAATAACAAAAAACCCAACTTCAACTTGAAGCTGCAGTACAAGTAAGATTGAGCGTAACATTGGACTTCCAAAATGACTTAACAGAGGCCACCTTCAGGCTGAGATTCATTTCTAGGGCTCACATGGTGTGGAGGACGAGCTGTGCCAAATTGCTTATTTGAAACTCCTTTGTTGCTTATTGAGACACGGCAAGTTGTTAGAGGACTTGATTGACTAGGGTACTAACTGTTGTTTCCTGATGTTGGGAGGGCTTCTTTATATTCATGGATAAAGAGTAAACCCCTTTGTACTTCAGCCCTCAGAAATGGATTGTGAGTCGATAATTGCTGTATTACCAATGGAGACATATCTCTGTTGTAACAGTGTCCGGGCTCACTTCTTCCTGATGAACCAATAACCTTATTATCTCGAAGCATTTGTGCTATCACGGTGCCAAAAGGCTTGCTTCACTGGTTCCAGGGCGGAGTACTGGCAGGCACAGACTGTAAACATCCCCACAAAATTTCCCTTTCAAAAGAAACTCCCGTCCTCACAAAATTGGCTTCCCGAGAGAGAACATCTAAAGCATATGCCTCATTATGTCTGCAGACTCTTAATTTAGTAAAGACAGACAGACATTCAGCTCAGGTACTTTGGATGCATGGAAAATAAACTGGTCATTTAATACTGGCGTGCAGTGTGCAGCATCCCAGCTTGGACTGGATGAGGATTGCTCTCTAAGAATTGCTCTGCCTTTTGTCTGTTGTCTCTCTGTCTTCCACAGGCATCATGGACTCGGCCTGAACAACACAAGGTATTCTAAATGCATGACTTTTTCCTAAACCCATCCATCTTTCATGTCAAGGGAATCTAGTTCAATTCTGGATGGATGCAGATCAACGTTCTTGATCACGGAGAGCATAATCTCTGAGAAGCAGTGGCAAAACAGGACAGTGCAAGCCTGTCTCTTTGCTTTCTGCCTTCCTTATAGTCTTAACACATTGCAGCCTACTTCAGTCCTTTTTTTTCACACGACCTTTTACCTGTCATGCTGGCAAGAGTCTTTTTTTAAAACTTGACTGATTTTTATTATGCTATGATTCTGTCACAGTTATTCTAAGTGCTTGGCTTGTCTTCTGCAGAAATATTTTGTTTCTCAGATCTCTCTCTATCCTCCCACCCACATATCCTGTCCACCGCTAAATCTTAATTATAACTTCAAAGTATACTTTTGACATTAGTGTATACAGTAGTTTAATTTGAACATGACTAAATATGTATGTAGGAGGAAATAAAAGCCGCCTTTGTGCAATAACAGAGAATATGAGAACAAGCGACTGTTCCTGAAAGAAAGCGAAAATTGGCAGTAAGTGAAAGAGCTGCCCACATAAGCTTTTCTCCAATATACAGAGCTTCCCTATAGAATGTGTGTTACACATGAGAAAACTGGTGATAAAACAAAATGGATTCAGAATGATCAGAACACAAGTGACTGTTCTCAGGAAGCATGCCTGTTGTAGATCAGCCCATCTCTGAATTAGGGGCGAGATCAGATACTAGGGTTGCCATTGTTATTTCTACTTTCGTACCATTTGCCAAAATATGAATGTGTATTTTTAGGCCAGTCGGTTCCCTAAATAGCCATGCTGCTCTAATTTTAAATTGCAGGAAGCACTGGACATCAAGAGGGTTGGTCTTTTCCTTTTACTTCTAGTGGTTTTAAGAAAGGGTGTTTCTAACAATCAATATTAATTATTTGCTCATGACAGCTGTTGATAATTGATTATGATTGTCAGCTGATATGCATTCATTAATAACACCTGCAGCAAGTGTGGAGTAAAAAAAAAAAAACCCTCACCCATCTCACCACAGGGGGGGAGGAAGAGCCTTTCTCATCAGGCACATGCTGACAGTAATTGCTCAGTTTGTGTAACTGTGATTTACGCATGGATGCACTTGGATTTTTGTGCATCTGCAATAATAAGCTGTTGAAGTAGTGAATTGTAATGCTCTTACCTTGAAAGTGTGAATAAAATGAATCATTCTGAACATTTACATTAATGATCTGTTGATTATATTTAAATTAGGCAACCCCAAAAAGCTCAAACTGCGTATCCTAGTTAGCCAAGTTTTACATTTTTAAAAGACTGATGATCCCAGCAGGTTCTGGTGCTGAACGCATGCATAACTCCCCCCCCCCCCCCCCCCCAAAAAAAAAAAAAAATTTGTGAT
>VUQK01005260.1:2440-12459 GCA_015106715.1 Bujurquina vittata | reverse complement strand
CTATATTGTTTATCATGTTTAACCATAGTCTGAGGCTTGATCAACTTAACATTAACTGACTTCATCTAAACCTGAACGCCTAACCGCTCTGCACACTTTTCTTGTTGCTTGTTTGTAAGTGCATAAAACCTTTAGAGCTTCAATAATTTGTTGATTAATGAAATAGCTGAGACAAAACTAATCAGCAGCTGTATTCAGCGTTCCAGCAAATTTCAGACTTATGTGATGGTAAACTGAGATTATAGACTGCTGTTTAGGCAAGATCTTTGACATTACCTTGGACTCTGGGAACTTGTGACAGACATTTATGAATGCAAACAATTCCTGAAATTTGGCCTGGCAGTTGCCAGAGATACAGCATCACCCGCTTACCTCTGCCTCAGCTCTTGCCTAAATGGGGAATAATCAGCTACTGAGGGCTTCACTTTGGACAAAAAAAATGATCAAACACTAGAACAAATATTTAAATGACTAAAGACTGGTGGTAATTCCAGTTTGAGCAGTTTGAGAAGCAATAACACAATTGAATGTCTTAAAATGTTTAAGAATCCTAAGTGGCATCTAGTTTTGCTTTACAAATCAGGCAGCCTACATTTGATGCGAATGTATAAATTCAGTGGTCTTATCTTATGCAAAGAATTTTGTTTTTCTTTTGATTTAAATGGAAAAATCTTAGATCTTTATGCACTGAGAAAGATTTGAGTTCAACGGGTCATAGAAACTCTACCTACTCAGCAGTGGACAAGAACAATCAGCAGTTAGAAAAATAAATTTGTCATTTTATACATTTTATTAGTCACTTGTGTTATAAATTCGATGCCTAATTAAATAGTGATTATGGGTTTGAGCAGACAGGACATAGCTTAGTGTACTGTATCGTGAGCAAGTTGCATGCCAGTAGTTATTTTTACAGGCAAACCCTGTTGTGCTATAAAATGGAATAAGTATTTCAGTTAATGATGGCTAACTCTTTAGCCTGAAGCCTTGTGTGACACTGGTGGACTGTCAGTCAGCAATTTTTTATGGCAATTGAATGTCAGTCAGCAACAGCATTAACACACAGCAACTCAGATGAATCAGATAAGCATGTGGCTCTGTGTCATTTGCTAATTAGTAACGCAAGCCATCTTGAGGCAAGCGCTTAAGGGAGGTTACATGACCTACAGTAAAAGGTCAACAACAAGGAGTGTTTCAAATTTTGGACTCTAATGAAGGCTTTCTTCTTCTTCATTTCAAAATTGTAAAGGTGGACTGACAGAACTCTTTCAAAGGAATAACCCTCTAGTTCTCTGCATCTTTGAAATGAGCCGTTAAATGACCTCCATCTTGCTCCTGTGTCTCTGTAGGGAATCCTAATCCTCCTAAACTTGAAGGGGCACTTCAACATAAAGGCAACTCCCTCAGAGTCAGCTGGATCAAGCAGGATGATGGCGGCTCTCCCATCTTACATTATCTTGTCCGTTATAAACCAGTGAGTATGGGGATTAGAAAACAATTCCTTGTCAGCAAAGGCACCTGCTTTGATAACTGTTTAATTTAATCATTTAAGCAAAACGATGCAATATTCTGTGAACATTTGCTGCTTTACATAGTCTTAGGATTGATTTTTTTTTTGTGGGTTCTAAGACGTTATGTGCATTTGTCACTGTTTTATATGCCAAAAAGAAATCAGTAACTCTTGAACGAGTACTTAATCATCAGTGAAAGTAGTAATTAAGTAGCAGCCCTAATAACAGTTCTACCAAATCCCTGTAGTTTCGAAAGCACTGCAAACTAAAATTGTAATTCTGCGGTTTTCAAACTGTCTCGTTAGGGCGGAAATTATAATTTAACAAGTAATTTGTTGACAGAAAAACTGAAAAATGGCAACGATTCTAATAATGCATAAATTACATTCATGACAAACAGACAAAAATTTTGATTAGTCGGTGCACTTGAAGGTGCTTCTGGAGCAATTTGAAAGCATGCTTGAATATTTCACCTTCATAAGTCCAAATGACAAATCAACAGTAGTTACGCTGATAAAGTTGCAGCCCTGAATGCACTGTATTTATCGGTGTGTCTTTAGGTGCAGTCGTCAGAGTGGAAACCAGAAATCCGATTGCCCAGTTTCAGTGATCATGTGTTTCTCAGTGGGTTGGACTGGGACACAGAGTACAAAATCTATGTGGTGGCAGAGAATCAGAAGGGCAAGTCTGAGCCAGCAACCATGTCCTTCAGGACGTCATCAGAGCCAGAGGCTATCCCAGGTACCTTACCATCCCCCCTGGTTACTCACATTGAAGTGGAACTAAACAGCCAGAAAACTGAGGAGCCAAACTCAAACCTGAAAACCAGAGCGGCATGTTCTATTTTTAAATCTGGAGCGCTGACGGGTGAATGACATCTAAATAAATCTATAGAAAAAATAAATAGATTTTGTGGACGGCGGTGAGCCAAAAATGATTTTCCGGCTGAATTTTCTCACTTTAAAGTTTTGACAGCCCTCACTAAATGAGCTTGAGTTTGTGCTTGGAGCTGGCACGCACACACACACACACACACACACACACTTTGCACAGAGGATAAAATTATCTCCTCTGAGTGTCTGTAGCTTTGTTTATCGTTAATGTGGCTAGTTTGTCGCTGTCTGGTTGGTGCTTTCATAATGACCCTCAATAACCACTGATTAACATGTATGTTGAGGTCTTAACTGCAGCTGAAGGTTCTTTACTAACCGTGCAGAAACCTACACAGCCTGTCAAATTCTCTTTAGGTGATAGACACACTTGAGTACTTCACTGAAACATCACAGCAGGCCATTATGTTTCCTCTCACTTTTTTCCTAATTCATTCTCTAAACTAAAGCATTTTCCACTCACCCACCACTGAGTCACCATCTAGTCGACATGGTGTAGTTTTTCTCTTTTGTGCTGTGCTTTTGCTTTGATGTGTTGCTGTTTTTCCCCTTCTTCAGTACAAGAAATCAGTTTTTTTTTTCCACTTTTGATTTTCAGACCTGACACATTTTCACTTTCTCTCTTCCTCTGTTTTCCCCACCCTTCTCTTTTTCCCCCCTTTGTTATCTTTCATTTCCCCCCCTTCCTTAAATATCTTTCCCCCTTCTCTCTTTATCCCCTCTCTCTCTTTCTCTCTCTCTCTTTCAATGTTCCTGCTTTCTTGCCTGGTCCTGGACATTGGTGTGGTGGACCACGTGAACATTTTCGTCCCGACCTGTGTGCATTTTGGTGTGGTCTGGGTTGTGCTGTTCCCACCCACAGCCACTCAGAGCTGCTCATCTGTGACATACACTTTGGTATCACTCATCTTGTCCCTCATCACTGTTTTCCTGCTCTCATAGTTTCTGTGGGAAAATTCACACCATAACTGTAGAGGAGAGCTTGCCTTCTCTCTGGTCTGGCTGTCTCTGTGGACACTTTCACTCCTTACAACAGACTTTGTCCATGACAGACGCGTGTCTGTCATGGGTGAGGAAAAGAGCGCCGTGTTGTTTCAGAACAGACCAGACAGACGTATTGAACCAAAGGCAGTGGAAATCCTCCGCCTCCCACAGTTTCATACAGCTCAGCATTAGCACTGCTAGTCATCAGCACTAGACGAGAGAGACAGAGAGGAGTGCCAGTTTACAGTGATGGACAATAGTGGATTTTTGGTTTTTTTTAGTAGCATTACAACAGAGTGAAAGCTGACTGCTGGACCTGTGTGTTTACATAAACACTGTATTATATTGTTTAATAGCTTACAAAGTTCCGCATATATAAAGGTTTGTAACATTAACATTTACACCATTAAGAACATAAACTGGGAAAAAAACAAATATTTGTAATGTTTATACTGGCACAGATTGACAAGCCACATAATGAAGGATCAAAAGCAAACTTATTTTTGTGCATATTACTAAGACAAATGTCCAGATATTCCTCCGGCATGTAATGTTTATCAATTGTCATCACCAGTAGTTGTTTTTATACATATATAATTGGAGGGTGCTTCACTCAGATGTATGGATCTCCTTTACCTGTTAATTACTGGTATTTGCAGAGTTAATTGTAATATATGTAACAGAAAATATATTTTAGAGAAATTTCTGCTATAATTAAAGTGGATATTACACAAACAGTGAACATATATCACAACTTTTTTGTAAACTCTGGGAAAAGCCTGACATTCATTTTCTGTCCACAAACTATCCCACATGTCTGGGTAACTAGCAGCACATTGTATGCATTGGTTTGCTCTTCGTTCTACTACCAAATAAATGGGTTGAATATATATTTAATTTTTTTATTTTATTTAATTTTTTATTTTTTTTACACACAGCTGCATGCATATAAATTCTTCAGCATGCCTCATATTTAGAAATGAAGTCATATCAATAATTAAACACAGTCTATGACAGCACAGTCTATGCAAACACAACACAGCATCTAAAATCATGCTGAGCCAACTAGAACCTATCAGTACTCATAGCAGGTGAGTGGTTTCTGTTTTATGGAAGCATTTGTGGTTACAGTAGCATATCAGCACTTTTAGTTGTTCATGATTTCTTTAAAAATGTGTCCTGCTATTTTAGTTCAGCATCCTTTTCTCGTGTCTTGTCTGGCAGATTTAAGTGATGAGTCCCCACTCTCCATGGGCGTCATGCTCTGGGCAGGAATCCTCGTTGTAGTATTTGTACTCCTGCTGCTGGCTGTGGATGTCACCTGTTACTTTGTCAACAAATGTGGCCTCATCATGTGTCTCTGTGGCAAATCAGGCACAGGGACAAAAGGGCACAACTTGGAGGAGGGCAAGGCAGCCTTCATGTGAGTATCAGAGACTATATATTTACACGTATGCCATACGCTTCCTTTTAAAATGGCTGAAATCAAGATGTGGTTATAGGACAAAATGCATCTTTTGCGCCACACATCATATATAATTTATGTTGAAAGTAAAAAAAGATGGAACTACAGAGATTCTTCCAACTCAGTGTCTTTACAAATGGAATATCTTCATATTATTTGTGGTTGCTTCTGCTGGCTTTTCATATAGACACTGTTTTATGCCTCACTGCTTTGGTTTTTAAGGTTTATATCTTTTCTCTACTGGTTCTGTTTTGGCATTTTTAATCCACCTTCAAGACTGGACACCGGTCTGTGAAGAAGCTCTAATTAAGCTGTACACACTTAGCATGCTAAGTGTATACAGCTTAATCAGCACCAAACAACTGAAAGGACCAAGCAACTAGCTTGTGAAAAAATAAACTACCGTACATAAGCAACCTATGTAGCTATTGCTTCTTAAAAACAAAGCCAATGTTGAGGTAACTGCATTATTTCCAGTGGCCAGCAGGGGGTCATCTGTTGCAAAAAGAATCTTAACAGAGGTAAGTGGGAAAATGACCCCTTTGGCTCCCTTTCTTAATGACAGTCAGTTAAACTTGAGGAGTTTGTAATGTCAGTCGCTACTTTTAAGTCTTGTTTAACACATGTTCATTTTAATGATAAATTAAGGTACCCATTAGAGTCAAAAAGGATGCATAGTGGCATATGCTTTAGCGCAAGCCTTCTTAGGATTGAGAAACCAGGGAACACTGCAGGCTCATACTTCTCAGTCAGATCCATGACAGGATAACATGAAGCGCAAACAGTGGATATTTTTTGCTCTTCATGTTATTGTTTGGCAAAGTATGTGATGCCAGATGTTGGAAAAATGGGAATTTTAGCAACTGATTGAAAAACTCGACCGAACTTATAATATCCCAGGTGACCATATTGTGAAGCCCCTGAAGATTTACTCTAGTTATTGTTAAACTAAAGTGTTTAGCAGTTATGTTATACTTTTGCTGGAAATTTCTAGGAAAAACACTATTTAGGCTGCTTTTGTTCTCACATTTGACTTAATGCTGTGTCACTACTATAGCAACAATAGTGCAGCGGCTCCTGACATCTTGTGGCAACAGATTCATACTTCAAATTAGGTGTAGTCTGTTATCACTGACAGTAGCTCATTGGGAAAGAAGGATGGAAAATGCCTTTCATTTTGTTTGCACTAATAAATATTGCTGCCTGCAAGCTGCAATCACCGATAAAACCTAATTGTGCAGTCATTTTTTCAGAAATATTATTGCTGATTTCCTTGAAATGTTTTGTGTTTACACTGTTGTAGGGCTGCCTATAATTGGCATAAAAACTAAATTACAATGGTTTATACAGGTTTGTGTAATAAGAAAAACTAAATTAAGACGATTCTTCGTAGACAGTGTGTCGAAGAGGTTTTATTTTTCTGATTCTGGCGGCAGTCTGTTCTAATTTATCTTTTGTTTGCATTTTAAATAAACCTACCTCAGCCTAGAGTAACTGTACTTCCTACATTTCCCAGAAGGCCTTTCAGGAATGAACACTTAAGATGATTAAGAATTTTAGCTGAAGGTTTTATTTTAGTTTTGAGCTGCTGTATCTGTATATATCAGGGGAACTGTCTATAATTAAACAATAACTGAGAATGCCTCTTGAGCAAAATAAACATATCTTATGACTGAGGTGGATTATGGTCTAATCAGTATTGAAGAACAGGAAGAATACATGAATCAATGAAATGGCCCCACAGGTGAGATGAAGTTCTCCTTCAGTGAAACTGTTCAGTTTAAGTGAAGCACTGAATGAATGATTTCATGTGTACAAAAAGGTAGTTTTGAATCAGTTTGAGTGGGACCGTTGCATTATTTATTCACTTGTTACATTTCATGACTGCGGTTCCATGAAAGCGCAGCCAGCTGGATGACTTCACATTATCTTATAAACTTCAGAATGGATAAGGACTGTGAATCATCCTTTCTTACTGGCCGTTTGGCCAAAAACAGCAGCTTACCAAGATTGTTGCTGTCTTACAGGAAAGATGAGTCCAAAGAGCCGATAGTGGAAGTCAGAACAGAGGATGAGTGCTCAGCCAATCATAACGCAGCAGGACCCGTAGAGCCTAATGAAACCACACCACTCACAGAGCCGGAGTAAGTAAACGCTGACAAACAGCACACAGCCTTTTTAACCGCCCAAGTCTAAGCTGTCGTACACTGCACTCCACTTTTAAGAATAATACATTTATTCAACAGGGTGAAATTTGACACTTTGCATTTTTTTTAAAAAAGAAAAAAAGTTGGTCATTCTTGAGTGGAGTCCATTGGACTGTGTTGCTTTTCTGTTTTTTATTCCCTAAAAGAGGGATTGCTGTATTTTGTGTTTCTTCTCCATTCTTTGGAGATTTTCCGTCTCCTTATATGAAGGTTGAAGCAATACCAGTCAAATAAACGCAAAGGCTTTAGTCGTCTCAAGTGTGGTCAACTCATGAAGCCATTTGACAACTTCAGCAAGCCATCTCATATCAGCAGTATGGGAAAAAAAAGTAGATTATGCAGTATGAGATTGCCACTGGTACTGTTTAACCCTAATAGGTGGTTCTTTGTGGTGCTATAGTTTTCAGCTGGAAGGCTGGTGCCTTTTTACTACATAGTTTTCCTAGTCAGTGTACTCCATGTTGGTGTGTGTATGGGATGTATCCTTTAATGTTCACTCACAGCATGATGCCCTCTTTTTCTTTTTTCTCACTAGGCTTAAAAGTTGCTGTTTTTTTAGTTGCTTTGTCTATGTTTGTGTGAATTTCTAAAGCCAACTAATCCCTCTGCATGCTCGTCCGGGCCACCCCTCCTCTTGTCACAGTCACCCTGGTGTCTAGTCTGTGTGTCTCTGTTCTCTCCCTGCTCTCTCAGGAAGGCGGCTTACACTGCTGCTCTGGCACTGGACACCCTCTCCTCCGTAGCCACCAACTCTGACACAGCCACTGCAACAATTGATCCCGCTCAGGACAGCCCCTCTAGTGAGACCACTACCCTCACTTGTAGCCTGTCTACCCCGGCCAACGAACCCTCACCCACCCCTGTCCCAGCTCCGGCCCCGACTCCAGAATCGAACACGGCACTGCCAAGTTCTCTCGTCTACACGGCTGCTGTTGAAGCTAAAATGGCACCGTTTATAGAACAAAGAGGAAGCGACACCCCAGAAGAACAGGAGAAATTGAACACTCCTCCTTGCACCCCTGAACAGATCAAACCTCAAAAATCTGGGACACCAATACCACCGAAGCGTAGACACTCTCCTAAACTTGCCGCTCTAAATGCTAAAAGTAGCCCCCCTGTTTCTCCTCTCGCTGTCTCTCCTGCATCTTCCTCTCCCACTGTAGAGAGGAAACCTGCCCCAAGCCCACCAGTCACCAAGCCTCCCACACAGCCAAACACTGTAGCCTTAAATGCAGAGCCACAAACTGCCTCAACTCTAGCAAGTATTGCCCCCCCAAAATCAGAGCCAGATTCAAAACCTACAGTCTCAGAATCCAGTGGGTGTAGCCTTACTGCCTTCAACAAAGGCAAAACCGTTGACGGTAAAATACCCACTGCTAGAGTTGCTACTGCTAGCTCTCCTTCAGTGATCCACAGTGTTCCTGAAGATCTGGATGCTGAAATATCTGGCTCTCTAGTTTCAGGCGTTCCCTCACTTTTACCTGTTACTCCTATTCCTTCCAACCCTGTCCCTGCTAATCTTGAGGCGGTGCCATCCAATAACCTTCTCACATCGGTGTCAGACACGTATGACTTACTAACCCCTGACATAAGGCCCAAAAATGCAAGCTTAGACTTAGAGCTGCTTAATGGGACAGAAAGACCCTCCATGCCCCCCGCAGACCTTATTAGCTTAGACAGCCCGCCAGCTGCCCCCTCTCTACCCAATGGAGATGAAGCAGACCCCCCCTCAGGCCCAGTTCTACAGGCATCAGAGACTCTGGCCAAGACTGCTCCTCCTGTCAACGATGAGTACGGCTCCCTCTAGAGGTTTATCTGTGTGTGTGCGTGTGTGTGTGCGTGTGTGTGCGCGCGTAACTTGTATGCCCATTCATTCACCACCGCATCTTGCCATTGACCACACAATATACAATATTGTAATGGTAAATTGTGGTAATGATCTTGGGATAGTTAGTAAAATGTTGTGGATAGAGGAGTGATATGATGGTTGTGTTTTGTTTGTGATCGTTCTCCATTGTGGGGTCTCTATCTTTGCAACATTCACCACAAACGTAGTTAAGCCCCTCTCAGACAAAGCAGTCTGTTACATAAATTTGGAAAATCTGGAGTCATTCTCATGTTTAGGTGTGTTCCTGGAGACTGATTTACTAGTCAAATAAACAGACAATAAAATCATTCTTATGAATAGGTCTAATAAATGAGGTAAACACTGCCCACACAAAATACTTGTATATTTAAAAGCCATTTTAAATCATTATTAAAATTCCTCTGTAATTACATTTTATTTTAAATGTCACCAAAAAGCTGTTTGTGTTGTGTCAAACATTGGACACATGTCAGACTAGTTTGCTCCCATTAGCAGCACTAGCACCAGGAGCTGCTTTACCGTGCAGGTGAAGGTCCACACACCTGTGGTGATGCATTGCTCCAATCAAGTGGTTATATCTCGTTTACTCCACACGGCTTCCATACAGCCATTCGCTGTTTAGATCACAGGGCTGCAAGGGGGTCTCACTTTCCACCTCGCTTGCGTACAGCTTTCCATCTTAGATGGAGAGAGGCTTGCTGCCGTCTGCAGCCCAGCTAGTGGCAGGTAGCCGCGTACCATTTTAGACCCAACCATTAACTAGTGTTGTAAATTATTAAAATATGAATAATTAGTTTAATGAGTTAGTATTACTGGAGCCAACTACAGAGAGCCACAGTGTTTAAACATCTGTTGAACTAGTTGTGCACACTCTGTTATCACGGCAATTTGACATCTCCTTAAGTCGAGCCTCATGTTATTCCTGTAAAAATTGCACCGAGAACCCCACTGAATAGGCCAGTGTAAAGCTGTTTAGGTGAGTCTTCATGTATCAAATTAACTGGTTTCATTCGTTTTTTTTTTTTTGTTTTTTTTTTTAAATTACTTTTTTTTGTTAAATTATTTTTTTTTTTTTTTAAATTTTTAGGAATTTTTTAA
>VUQK01005258.1:61939-77470 GCA_015106715.1 Bujurquina vittata | reverse complement strand
AACAACCCCCCCCCCCCCAAAAAAAAAAACCCCAACAATTAAATAAATAAATCAAGCAACCAGCAATGAACTTGCCAATAGTTGACATTTTTGACCAGCCAACAAACCCAAGTGTGGCGTCTCCTAGCTGCAAGCTAATGACCACCTCACCTTAGCTACTGTACACTCTTTTATTATCCTTACATTCTTTTAGACAGATTGGAAAGCCTACCAAGACCATAATTCGAGCTGTAGGACATCTGTACCTCCCTGGTGTAATTGAGAAAGAATGCAACGTTTGTGGCCAGGTTAGAAGTAACCAATTAAATGCCACACACACCCTTTTATTGCATATTTGAACTGTATATATCTGTCACAGGTTCCATCATTTGAAGACTGTTTTCCTGTAATGTTTCTGCACTAATTAGTCTGTTTTTATCAGGCAAGTGAAAAGAGAGAGCTCTGTGCAGTGTTGTGTGTAATGGGCATATAGATGGATAGTGACAGTCAGTGCTGCGTGAGGAAACCAGGCAGGCAGAGAGTAGAGCCTGAACTGGAGGCACTGAGGCTTGATAAGTTGGTTCTCATGTAAAGCAGGATTTCTATTCAGCAATATCAGATGGTAACTGTTCTTATATAAAGTAAATATCTTTGATGAATGTTTATTATCTATCACTTCTTTAGGCATTGTCAGTCCAGACTGATTTTTATGTACAGTATCTGTAGGATTCCTTATATTTTTTCCTTTTTTTTTTTCCTTTTCACAGACACATTGGGGTAGTATGTGACATGAAATGTACTCATTCTCATCTTCCTCCAAGTGCGCTCCTTGTGTGATGGCACTGCACACAAGTGCCTCTACTTATGTAATGCCCATTATACGCATATATATTTCTGCAGAACTGTTGATCATTACAGTGATGCATTAAGAGGGAATGATGTGTGTTTGTTTTTATAAAACGTCTGATGACTTGGCTGTGTAGATGGAAAATTGGATCCTCGTACATTTTGTGCTGTTAGACTAAATTGGACTGCTACACCGGATTGTGCGCAGAAGTAATTCCACTCTGAAATTGTAGCTGAAAATTCAGCGGTTATAAGGAGAAAGAGCAAGCAACAAAAAAAGCTGTGTTCCTCTAAATTAACGTACATGGTACGACAAGCCGGCACAAATGTCCCAGCTCATTAGCGCAACATCTGGAGTAGGTCACACATTCCTGCCAGAAAGAAAATAGAGGCAGTGGCAGAAAAATGCACTGTAGGCTATCAAAAGGGGGGTTGGATCTGTCACCACATACATATGTATGCATAGAGTCTTACATAACCATATATGCATGAACAGTGACACACCAGCAGATGCATCATTCTGTAAAAATACTGATTTCTGCATTTCTCATGAAAATAAACCTCGGTTGTTGGTGCATGTGCAGCTGTGGACTGTGACAAGTGCAGGTACAAAGCAACACTGAGAAAACACAGCTCCTGTGTCATTTAAACAGCATCTGGGTTTCCCCTAAATGATATGCGTACATTTCAGACAGCAGAGGGTTTTTCATTAATCCCCCTATGAGTTTTGTTACTTTTACAGTTTTTACAGGCATTATGAATACATGTGTATGTGCCTGGAAAGATAAATGATATGCATTTTACACACAAAACAGCAAAGGAGGAGTAGTGCAGTTACTTTTGTTTCTCTTCCTCATGAACCCCCACATCGTGGTGTGGTCCCACTGTGGGTAGTGCAAACTGAGAAAAACAAACAGACCGGGGTCAGAAAGTTTCTTTGAGTTTTTAATTTAAACAATTTAATACCTCAAAGGAAAAAAAATGGTGAGTGCAAGGAAGTTACTGGCAAGTTTTTAAAATTTAATTCTGTGGTTGACTATTCTCTCAACTCTAACTGAACTTTCCTCATTGATTGGGTTATTCATGCAGGTCAGAACACAATGGCAAATACAGTATGAAGGCTTTTGGTTCTAAACCATAAATCCCTTTTCACAACGGATTAGTCTGCATACATTTATGATTTGTTCTTCTCATTAGATAAGTTTAGTGTTGAATACTACTTTCATATAAAAGTGGCAACAGGAAAAATGGTGTATAAGATGGACACAACTGTAGAAGCTGCTATAAGACAACTTATAGACGTAACAGTTCTTGATGAAATGCGTAGTTAACTGCTCCTTACTGCAGCACCACCTCTTTGTCTTGTCATTTATGTGTAGTCAATTAAAATTTGTGTCTCACGGTGGCTGGTGGCATGGTTGACACAAAGAAAATCCAGTTCCTAAATACAGACCAGGGGGGAAAGCAATCCCATTGTTACATAAGCCACTGAAACAGACTTTTTTTTCTGTATCTGTCAAATAAAGTTCTGAGATGTTAAGTGTCTGGGAAGTTGCAAGTTTGCTATATACCTTTTTCTAGTTCTGTTTGTGTTTTAAAGTTCATTTGCTCATGTTTTGTTTTTAAAAAAAAATTATGGAACATTAGTTGAGCATTGACACAGTAAGTGGT
This sequence comes from Bujurquina vittata, assembly GCA_015106715.1. Taxonomy (NCBI): domain Eukaryota; kingdom Metazoa; phylum Chordata; class Actinopteri; order Cichliformes; family Cichlidae; genus Bujurquina; species Bujurquina vittata. The sequence continues at coordinate 74,974 of VUQK01005258.1, read as the reverse complement.
GATACCATACCTGTGTTAGCAAAGTAGAATTTGAGCAAGCTTTGTACATCTAATTAGTCTAATTAGCTAGTATTAAAACAATGCCAGGCAAACGAAATGATGTAAAATATAATTATTTTTGCTTCCCTGAATTAATAAATGCAAAAAGAACTTAAGTCCTTTTTTGGGATGATTTTTAATACAGTCATGTAAAAGGGAAAGTTTTCACTTGAATCTCTGCAGTCCTGTGAAAAACTAAGTACACCCATATTGCTTCAGAAATTAACAGGGTACGTAGTAGCCAGGGGCTGCTAATCAAATGCACTTGACTAACCCTCTTGAGGTATTGGGGTATCCCAATAGAATTCTAAACAGTTGTAATAGTTAAATTACAATAGCTGCAATTTAAAGATCACAAATTGCTCTTTTGAGCCGTATATGTTTAAGATTTGTACATTTTATTCATTTCTCTCTCTCTCTCTCTCTCTCATATATATATATATATCCACCTCATTCTCTTCGTCATCACCTCAAGCCTCATCTCCCGAACGGAAGCTCTAAAATACTGCAATATATGTAACCGTCACATATCCAGTTCTATGGCCAATATGAGGTACAGAGACTTAACTGATCATTTGATAGAGTCAGCTGCTGTATAAAAGCAGATGTTTTGGCAGTTTGCTGGTCTGGAGCATTCGGTTATGTATTACCACAGTGAAAAAACCTTCCCAGGAGTGGACCTCCCAGCAAATTTAATTTCAAGGTCACACCATGTGAAGCTCAGAGAAACTCTAAAACCCAAAAAATATCTGCTGGCGATACGAAGCAGGCAAGACCCACGATAGACTTTCAACCTCAAACTTTTTTAAGACTGTTTGGTCAGAATTCTCATACAGTATTCTTTCAGTGGGGCATTTGTGAGGTCAGACACTGATGTTGGATAAGAAGGCCTGGCTCACGGTGTCCATTCTACTCGAATTCATCCAGATGGTGTTCTATCAGGTTGAGGTCAGGACTCTGCAGGCCTGTCAAGTTCTTCCACATCAAACTTGCTCCTTTATGTCTTTATGGAGCTTGCTTTGTGCACGGGTGCGCAGTCACATTGGAACAGGAGGAGGTCTTGACTTCAACTAGAAATATCTTGGTATGCTGATGCATTAAGAATTCCATTCACTGGAAAACTCCTGAAAACAAGCCCACACCATTGTCCCCCTTCCACAAGCATTTTGTCCATCGACTTGTCCATCGGATTGGCAGACGGCGGAGACCGAAAAGCGTGAGAAAAGATCTCCACTACCTTAGAGTCTAGTGGTGGCGTACTTTACACCACTGCATCCAGCACTCTGCTTGGTGATAAAAAGCTTGGAAGCAGCTGACCCATTCTATAAATCGCTCTACACACTGTTCTTTAGCTAATCTGAAGGCCACATGAAGTTTGGAACTCTGTAGTGATTAACTCTGCAGAAAGTTACCGAGCAGCGGATCATTTATTACATACAGGAACATGAAACAATAAAACAAACTGGGTAAAATAATAGAATATTCATGTGGAGTGGACTCACTGCTGTGCAGACCCACCAAAGAGCTGAGTGACTTTGTACAGACCTTTTAATGATCGGTGCTGCGCACTATTCACCTCAGCATCCACTGACCCCGCTCTGTCTCTACCACTTTGTGGTTGCGTTGCTGTTGTTCCCAATTTGTCATTGTTATAATACCACTAACAGTTGACTGTGGAATATTTAGTAGCAAGGAAATTTCACAACTGGACTTGTTGTATATGAGCTTTGGGTAGCTGGCTTAAAGTAGAGCCGCTGCTCCGCCATATTGAAACAAGCCAGTTGAGGTGGTTTGGGCATCTGACTAGGGCGCCTCTTGGGTGAGGTGTTACAAGCATGTCACACCAAACAAAGGCCCTATAGTAGACCCAGGACATGCTGAAGAGATTATCTCTCAGCTGACCTGGGAAGGCCTTGGGGTCCCCCTGGACGAGCTGGAGGAGGTGGCTGGGGAGAGGAAGGTCTCGGCTTCTCTGCTTAGGCTACTGCCCCCATGACCCAGCCCCCAGATAAGTGGAAGAAAATGGATGGATGGACTTGTTGCACAGGCTGCATCCTATCACAGTACCATGCTGGAATTCGTTGAGCTCCTGAGAGCAACCCTTTCTTCCACAAATGTTTGTAGAAGCAGTGTGCGTGCCTAGGTGCTTGCTTTTACACACCTGTGGCCATGGAAGTGATTGGAACGCCTGAAATCATTGATTTGGACGCATGAGTGAATACCTTTGGCAATATGGTGTACAGTAAGAATTGCCAGTAGAGTCCTGTGAAAATACTTTTTCACATGATTCTATATATAAATTGAGGTTTTGGTCTCTTTTTTTTTTCTGAGAAAAAAAAAAGACAGGGATTCACTTCATGGGAAACTTTTGGGATTTTCAGTTTCTTGCAAACATTATGAGAAAATCCTCAGTGCACTGAGTGAGAAGTCTCTGGTACCAGAAGCCACTGTATGCCAGGGACCATGGTTCATGGCAATAAACAAAGTACACGTGCAGCTAGCATTCGCAGTGATTGAACAGACAATTATGATTGCTGCCTACAGATGGACATACAAATGAGTTTAACAGATTGCCACGTTCAGGCCAATGCATCCAACAGTATGCAAATCTAAACAAAAATGTCTCATTTCAGATAATGACTTACCTTAGTCGGAAACTGGAGATGTGCGATGGGATTTGAATGACCATAGCTGAAATGAACAAGCAATACACCTGTGAGAAATGGTCACAGAAAATTAAATTTCTGCACACTTTAGTTAGGAAATAACATCAGCGGCATCAGATAATACGTTTGAAGTATTTCTTAAAATGGAAGATATGTAGTTTTGGGGCCCATCTTCATTTCTTTCCAATCATTTTCCCCCATCCACACAGAAGGTGAGTGATTCTCAGTTTTCCAATCCGATGTTTCTGTACAAGTTAATTTTTTTTTTTGGCCCATTATGGGAGCCTCTCTGGTGCCTTCATCACTATGCCAACTCTCTACCATGCCATTCAGCAGCAGCAGCAGCAGCACCTCTAAGTAGGTCACACTGCAGTCAGACTAGCTTCACAGCTAGAGAAAGAGAAGAGACGTAGACAGGGAGAGAAGGAAGGAAGGTACCAAAGAGTAGGGGTGTACCGATATTTCGCAGAACAGTGACATCCAGAGATTGTTCTTGTTGTTGATGCCATTGGCCTGTTGGCAGTTAAGATGATGTTCACTGATGGCAGTGGCTGATGTCCATCTGTTCTGTTCCATCAGTTTTGCAGGGCTTATATATAAGATCCAGTTTCATAAATTTGTCCATATGAATTTGTCTACCTTTATCGATGGTGTGATGTAAGGCTTAAAGAGTTCAGAATATTTATTTTAAGATTTATTTGGTTTCCTTGCACAGAAGAAGAAGGAACACATAACACTGGTGGAGAATAGTGAAAGGCTAAACACAGGATAATACAGGAGTTAAAAGAATGAGATGAGAAAATCAGAGGAGAAGCCGCATGATCTGGAGTGAGCACTGATGAGACTGACTGAGGAAACATGTCAGGCAGTGGGAAAATGAGGCAGCGGAGTCACGCAAAGAGAGGAGCTGAGAGATGGGCTTTTAGAAAAGCAATGATAATTTAAGACTGCAGCACGCAATGACATCCAGAGGGGACGGCAGTTTAGGCGACGTGTCTATTAAAAGGAAATCTTGCATATGCAAACCCAATCTACACAGACACATTGAACTGATTCTCTCATCCAAAAATGCAGTATTGTTATTCCAGTCCTTTTATCCAGAAAGCAACGTTCAATCTTAGAAAATATTTATTCTGTGCAATTGAGCCATTCAATAAGAAAAAAAAATACCCACAAAGAAATGCTGTGCTGCTGCAGTTTTTTTCCTTCCAAAAGCAATCATTCTGGATGAAGATTCTGTGATTGCTTTTCACCACAGACAGTATGTGCTGATGCATGTTAAACATATTACCATTTTATTTATTTATTACCATTTTAAACCAAAGCCCTTTGAGAGTAATATAGGGTTATATTTTGAAGATGATTTTGATAAACATTCAATCACGGCAAAAAGAAAGGATGCCTTCTTTCTATTCTTTCTAAGGTTTTATGGACCATCAAAGCGATACAAATCATTTAGTCCTTAGAAGGTCTTAAAATTAGGCAAATATAACCTCAAATGACAACCAACACATAAAACATTACCCCATGTTATTATTTAATAAAATTTAAGCCAAAATGTAAAAGCAATGTGTGAAAAACTAAGTGCACCCTTAATGCTTCCATATGAATTAAGAGGCTAAGTATCAACAAGGTGCTGATTATCAAACACACTTGATTACTTATCATCAGTTAGTCTGGAGTTTTCAGAAAGTCATCAGCAATGAATCTAGAGAACCAATTGTTGCTGCCATCAATCTGGGAAGGGTTATAAGGCCATTTCCAAACAAAGTCCATAATTTTTACAGTGAGAAAGATTATTCACTAATGGAAAACATTCAAAACAACTGCTTCTCTCTCTCTCTCTCTCTCTCTCTCTCTCTCTCTCTCTCTCTCTGTCTCTCTCTCTCTCTCTCTCTCTCTTATAAAAAAAAAGAAGAAGAACATGGCAGTATGGGGTTCATTTTGCAAAGTTCATTTGAACAATCCACAAGACTTCTGAAACAGTCTCCTTTGAACAGATGAGACCAAAGCAGAGATGTTTGGCCAAAATACACAGCATCATGTTTGGCAGAAAGCAAACGCAGTATATTAGCACAAACCCTGCATACCAACTGCCACGGACATTTGTGGGAGGCTTGTTTTGCAGCAACAGGACTTTGGTGTCTTGCTGTCACTGAGTTGACCATGAACCCCCTTTTATACCAAAGTATTATAGAGCCAGTATTATAGAACCCTCTATTTGACACCTAAAGCTTGGCCCAAACTGGGTAATGCAGCAGGACAATGATCCCAGGCACACCAGAAAATCTGTAACACAATGGCTAAAATAGAGAAGAATCAAGCCGTTTCAATGGTCCAGTCAAAGTCCAAACCTGCAAGAGAGCTGTGCATAAACCAGTGCCCACAAAACCTCAGTGAACCAAAGCATCGTTGGAAAGAACAATCGGCTAAAGTTCCTCCATAATTATATGAGAGACTGAAAAGGTCATAGAGAAAATAATTATTTCAAGTTGATCTGTCAGAAGGTGGTTCTGCAATATATTAAATCATTGGCTGTACTTATTTTTATTCTCTTTTTTTTTTCTTACAAACTCATTCTGCATTTTGGCTTCATTTATGTTAAATCAATAATGGAATGTGGAATGTGTCGTGTGTTGTTTTAAATCTGAGCTTAGGTTTAAATAATTTTAGAAGTTGCCAAATGATTTTTTTAATGACATCCTGATATGTAAATCTTTGGAACTGACAGAGGGTGAACTTTCATTTTGCCATAACTATATATGCAGTCATGGTAAAATGTTTCTTTTTTGTGGCTTTATATTGTGTATCATATTTCTTGTGCTCAGTAGCCAAATGCTATTTATTCTATCTGCACTGAGTTACCATTTAGTGTTTCTTCTAAATAAACTACACAATTCAATATTGGGCACTGGTCAAAGGTTACATTGATTTCACGACTCGGACTCTGTCGGAAGCAGCAGATGCAGTCACCTGTGCTTATTGCTTCTTTTCATGCATGTAGAGATACACAATCATTTTGCCTCAACATACATGTGCGATTTTTACAACCCTAAAACAGTCTGTGAAAGCGTTACAGCATGCATGCAGCTCATTTAATATAACAGGCCCAGTAACCTTAAGTAGCAATTAAGAGCTTTAAGGTTTTATTTATTTGTCATTTCCTGTCAACCGAAGAACGTGTTCGTTTGCTTGTTTTGGCCATGTTTGACATTCTTTACTAATAAATGTTTGAGAAACATTTTGTGTGTCTGTCTCACCTGCATCTAATGGAACACTATTTCCCTGTGTTAATTAGCACAGTTGCAGTATATCAGCTTTCTGTGATTTATGTCATCTGAAGTGTATTTTAGACTTCAAGTCTTTTTTTTCCCCTCAGTTTTATATGTGTAAAATATTATTGGGTATTCAGTCTAAAACGCAGGTTACCTAATTTCAGTACTCGAGCTCTTTGCCTCTTGGATTTGCACACAGCGGTATACGTGCTGCTCACTCTTTGTGTAGATACTGTCAATAACTCTTTGGTCTAAGAAAATAGACCAAATTGCCCCCAAACCGGGTTTTCTTTAAATATTTCTATTATATAATACTTATTACTTATGTAATACTTATTTTTTCAAGCACAGATACGGTTAAAAAAAATATTTCTAAGTGTTTCACTTGTCCTTTCTGTTTTAATGCATTTCTGGTATACAACAAGCTGTTTCCAAAATAATAAGTTTACTTAGTGCAGTTTTGTACTTCCAGTGTTTTGTTTGTCAGGGTTCAACTTGATGGATCTAAATCCAATCACAGTCACTCATCTTTCCCCATATTAAGAAGATTAAGATTTATATTCTTTCCATGGTATGCACTACAGATTTCACTGCACATACAAAAATTGAGCATAGTGATAGTTTATTTAGACCTCTATGCATCCAATTAGCAAATCACGTGTGCGTGCTCATGAGTCACTGTATGTATGCTGCTTTGCTATGCCTACCCATAACTGCTGCACCTCCACCCCAGGTCCTCACGCTGTGTCATAATCGGCATCAAGTCGGCTGTCAATGATGCCTGCCTTGTTCCGTACTGGGGGCTTGCTGCTCCTCTCCCTGCCTCTAGCTTTTCATCTATACACCTACAGTAGAAGGATACATAAAAGAGCAATACCATCAAATATAAATCACCACAGGTGGAATTAACAGGTTTTTTTTGGCTATAGTAGTCCTGACTGAAACATAATTAACTTGTGTTACCCTGCACTGGCATAAAAACATGAAACATTAATTGAAATCAGATTTAAGCTATTATTCTTCAATTTGATATTTACACTATGTTGAGTGTTGGACATATGAAGGTGTATTACATAAAAACTGATTAAAAACAAAGTTTTCCCTCCACCGTGAAGCTGTGCAGCTTCCTTTTGTTAATTGTTTGGGTTTAATGAACCATTCATTCCTTATCATAATGACTAAAGGGATATTGCAGGTATAGATATGTCAGCTGAGGTACATAAATGATGTACCTTTCTCACTGATGGGAAGCTCACCCTTTCAAGGGCATCAAGGAAGAGAGAATGTTGTAAAGATTGATTGTCAGACTGCTGGTTCTCGGACATCAGAACAGAGCAGACACATATCTGTAACTGTGACCTTACTGTAACTCAGCGGCACAGCTGTGAGCTCTGATAAGAAGCAAGATGTTTTTCCTTTTCTGGAGGATAAACCTAAAAGTGATCCTTGAAGATAATGCGGCATCACTTCTCTCTTTGCATCACTCTTTCACCATGTCTTCACTTTGTACGTACTGTATGATCACTCTTGCGCAGAACAGGCATTTCAAGAACACACACATATACACGCTCGTAAATTCACACATTACAAACACGTGCCATGTTAACCATGCACACTGTGACAGTTTAACACCCTCACTATGTTATTAATACCTGTGGCCGTGTCAATAGCCTCTAATGTCAGTGTCAACGCCCTTTAATGGAATCTGTTACATCAGTGCCACGTCTCACCTCCTCCCTCTCCTCAAACAGTTTGCCATACTGAGGGTGTGCAGTCCTCCAGCCCTCCCACTCAGCTAACAGCAGGGGGAGGATCAGGAAAGATGAGAGTAGGAAGAGGTGAACAAAGTAAGAGAAAGAGATCTGCCACGTTTTGCAGATGTGGTATGGATCAGATTCCATTGTGTAAATTTCATTGTAGAACGAACTGTTAATACAAAAAAGGGATTTTATTATCAGAATAAAACAAAACTGTCATCCTACATGTTCACTGTATCTAATACAGTATCGCGTCAGCTACTTGATTATAAGTGCCATGCATACAGTAGTCCTAAACTTGGATCTATCATTGAGTAGAAAATGTCATGGCAACAGTTTTGCCTCAAGCATCCTCTTCACTTCCCTCGGCTTTTGTCTTTAGTTTGTCTGATTAATCTCTGGCCTTGAGCCTGTTGAATCTGCGCCAAAGATCGTGATGAGTGAAGGACTGTTGATACATCAGTGAAGCACCTTTTCTCTTCAGCATATTTATTGCCACGATTGCTGTGACACCATTAGCAGGATGAGGCTGCGCTTATTCTGTGTTTTTTGGTAGTGTCAAAATATTCTATAAAAACAACTAAAACTATCAATGGGCCTTTCTCTTAATACCTTTGGATTTCCTTTCCCGTTCTTTTGCGCTCAGTGCCAAGGGAATACTTTATTTAAAAATTATCAACCACTGATAGGTAGTAGCTTTAGTTCAGGTTAAATCAACTTATATTTTATAGATTTTATGGTAGCAAAAAAGTGTGTGTTTGTGTTGGGCTTATTCGAAATAGACTACATGTTCATAGTAATAAAGGAGTATGTTAGTCAGTGCAGAATGTGTCCTCCCACACAAAAGAAATATACTGTAATCATAGCAGTGTCCCAGACATTCAGTTGAAACATCAAACTCTGACTACATGAAGCACATCTTACTATATATTTTATGTAGGCTAGTTGGCATTAGCAGGATTTAAGCTTCCAAGTAACAGCTCATTATACAGTATTTCTGATGTTGGTAAAATAACTCCTTGGTCAGGTGCACACCCTCTGGCTTGCCTGTGTACCTACCTTGCCACTTGACATTGTACATATTATATAAGAGTAGCTTCATTCCATTGCTTGTATGACTATGTGGGAACACGAAGGGAGATCAGATTGACAGCCACCAAAATGAGCCAAAAGGGAAGGGACAGCTTTGGCAGTCCTTTCAGTACACTGTTCAGTGATGAACAGCCATCCTTCCTGTAAGGTTTATGTCCCATCATCTCATGTTTTTGGGCTTCAGTTCTTTCACTTTGGAAAGTTTTGCCAATTTAGACCAGCACATTTCTACAGTACCAGACTCCACTCAATGCTCCTACAGTAATGCACTCTGAGCCACTAATGTTCCCAGCCTTGGTGACACTTGGTTTTAGAGGACTTAAACTGTTTTTTACCATCTAACCTATCTTTCCCTGTGTAGTACCCCCCCTATTATTGAGTTCAGTGTTGAGTTGTTTTGTGTGGAGTCAAATCAAAGGGCTGGTAAGGGTAATGCACTCTGCTTGAACTTTCTTGATTCTGGTCTGATAAGAGTGTGAAGAGGTTTGTAGTCAGCTGTGTACAACATAATGAAAATAAATTACAGTACTCGTGGTTCTTTAACAATGCAGTGATCCTGTTGTTGCAAAACTCCTGCAGTCTGGTCCCAAACGTGAAACCTTTAGTGTCACTGCGTACCTCTCCATTTGTTAATGTAAGCAGGGACAGCACGTTGCTGCATTTCTTTTTAATTAGCATGTTGACACAGGTACCTAAAAATGTAACGTGATTAAAAATTGATTCAGACCTTCACCGAAGACAGAGCTTGTGTGCTAGATGGAACAAGGCTCCAAGACGAAACTAGAAGTGATGTCTCATCATCCCAGAGTCACTTATTGCTTCAGTCACAGACACCAAACCAGGACGCCCTAAAAATAGTACAGTCAAGTCTTTTTTACCACATTTAAGTCTTATCTTTTGGTCACAGACTTGTCATTTCTGCAAATAAGCTGTGTGTATGTGATCACTGTAATGCGTGCTTGGTCTTGCGCTTTCTTGATGACAAGGGAGAACGGTGTCTTCTAAGCATAACATTTCTTCTTTTTAACAAATCCCGCATGCTTTCTGTTTTGCAACTTTGACTGTGTGTCTCTGTGTGTGTCTGTGTTCCTGTAGAAGTATGAGTTTCCTAAATGTTTACAGACGGTAAACTGTCAGTAGAAGCAAACTGCTGCAATTATTCTTAGCCACTGATTGATGACACAGCGAGCTCTGCCTAATGTTGAGAGTCCGCTGTACTGCACTCCCACGCAAACACACACCATTACACATTTTGTCAAGAGCAATGAAAATGCATCCAGCAGTAACTTGTTGGAACCAGGCATTCGAGGATGATACATCAAAATCCCCCTCAAATGCAAACACTTGCAGAGCCGACACGTTTCATAAATCACCTGAGGAGGCTGACTTCGCCCATGTGTGCGCATACACACGCGTGCACAAGTGTTGCTTGTGTGCCCCTGAATCCTCCTCTACTCAGGAAGTGACCTCTATTTACCTGTCATACATCGTTACCTCCCCCAACACACACACACACATACACAGTTACTGCAGTGCAGTGCAGCATTAAGTCATTGCTATTCCATTCCAGCTGTGCACACACTGCCAACTCAGAACCAGTGACTGGTTCCAGTACTACAATTAAGGCAGTGTTCCAGTATGATATTCATGAGGAAGCAAAAACATTAGAGAGAAGAACATCTGAAAGTTGATGGGTGGCAATGCTTTTAGAAGTATCAGGCAGCGAGAAGGAGACAGTGCAGCTTTCAAATCTGCAGCATCATGAGGACTAAAGTATCTTGCAATAAATGGCCACTGAGGACAAGAGTTTCTCATTTTACTATGCTTAGAAAAGCATATGCACTCAATCCCCCCACACGTCGACATTCACGCACAGTCATACCCACACACTCTAGATGTGTAACGCGTGTAATGAAAGGGGTAGAGAGGGTGTCTCCACTGAGGCATTCGGTAGCCTTCGGTAGCTGAAGAGCCTCAGAGCGGAACAGACTCAGCCTGCCACTTTGAGGTTTCGGCCGCGCCCAGCCTTTGAACTGTGCACGCGTCCAGCTTCATGACCAGGGGTAATTAGCATTTCACCGGCATCTATCTTCAAAGGCAGCAGTGAAAGCAAGGAGCATCACACACACACGCACACACACACACACACATTCATATCAAAAGGGCCCCTGTTCTCTGTGGTCAGGTCTAATGTCATAGTTTAAAAAGCTGCTGCAGTTAAATGTTCACTGTGATCAGGTCACATAACGGGGCCCTGAAAACGAACGCATGCCTCAAAGACAACATGACCCAGGATGATGGCAGTGTTTGAACATATATTAATATTGTTTAATGATTGATTGGAGAAAGAGTTAATCATTTAGTCATTAGGTATAAAAATCCAATTATTCTATCATTTCTGACATTTTGTAGACTTAACACTGAATCTGTTAATCAAGGAAATTGTCTGCAAATTTAGTGATAATGACAGTAATCTTTAGTTGCAACCCTAATCTTCAGGGGTCACTATATCATTTTTGCTCAGTTTAATGATTAATGAGACAAGAGTGCACTCTCAATAAAGAAATGACTTAGCATGGGCTTAAATGAGCCTGTGGTCATAGCATTCGGTCACATCATTAGTACGCTTCATAAAACACAGCTTCTGCACTCCTTTTAACCCGTTTTAGGCATAAGACAGGCAAATAATTTTTTTAATGCTTCTTTAGGAAATTCCGCAGAGACTGACCGCATCACGTCATACCCTGAAATCCAGGAAGAGATAACAATCAATAGTCACAATATTTAAATAAGGACCAGGCTTAAAAAATGCCATCAGCTCGGTAACAATATTATCAAAGGATTGTTTCAGCACCCTGTGTTGTCCATCATTAACCATATTCTCTTAAAAACCTCTTCAAGTTGTTTCTGTTCCTCACATTATGTAATTCTGATTGGACAGCTTTGCTTAAAGGGTATAGGGAAGAAGGCAAGATAACACATGCTTTACAAATACTATGTCCTGATTCATTGACTGTAACACAGATGTAGAAGAATGCCATTTTATGCTTTAACTGCTTCCTAATTAAGCTAAAATAAAATAAAGTGATCTCCCACCCTCCAGTCTTTTAAACAATCTGATAACAAGTCATTTAATTCTGTGGATTGACTCTTTGATTCAAGGGCTTGATTGCTTGATGAAGATTTTCGCAGTACACATTGTGTTTGTGAATGAGCCAACCTGATCTGATGTCAGTGCCCCTGCAGTAATCAGTCAGTACGGTCAACCTGCACTCCGAAGGCTTCTGTTATATGTATACATAGTCAAAACTGAAGTGTGCTTAGGAGGAGTGTACTTAACAGCAGCAGCACATCTGCCTAGACTGAACCAAGTATCATTAATGGGAGTCCACTAACAGAAGACCACCAGCAGCCTATGAAAGATGGGAAGGAATGGAGGATGATAGAAAGACCAACTATAGCATAATAGAAGAAGGTCAGAGGTGAGGACACAAGGAGGCAGCAGGGGAATTAAAGGAGAGGATGAGGTCAGGGAGAACAGAGAAGGCTAAACTCAAAAACATATTGGCGACATGATGTTTTTTTTCATGGATGTGGCAAGGTCGAGCTGAGAGACAGAACGCTGTGTACCATGGATTAGTCATAAATGACTCAGCCGTGAATGAAGTTTACCACTGTGCCACACGGAGGAGACTGTCTGTATCTATTAAAGTGGGCCGATTTTTATGTTGGCTGTGTATGCATTTCTCTGTCCTGAGGCAGCGTAGTTGCGGAAGGATTTGAATTAAGTGAGCCTTGATGTTCTGCGTGTGATGTTCCTGTTTACGATTCCATGCTGTGTGCCTCACCTTTAGATTTACTTTGACATCTATATTCTTTCTATATGCTTTCAGTGCATCGCTTGTTTAGTTTCAAACTACGAAAACAAGTCAATTTGTCAGATTGCAAAACTGTAAAATGAAATTTCAGAAAGCTTTAGTGACTCGTACTTTTTTGTATTTAAAGTGTAATTTATTTACAAAGGTAGAGTCCAGACAGCATAACTTTACATCAAATGATGGCCACATAAAAGTTTAAAGACAGTATGCTGTTCCCTCTTCAGCTCTCCTTGTTTAACCGTCTGTCAACTGGCCTAGCTGTGCAGGCTTTCCAAGTCTTGCATTAATTTTTAATTTTTTTTTTTTTTTTTTTTGATTTTAAATTTTT
>VUQK01005258.1:32102-48271 GCA_015106715.1 Bujurquina vittata | reverse complement strand
CTCAAAAAATCCCACTTTTATTTTTTTTTTTTTTTTTTAATTGGTTGTTTCCATCCCACTAATTCCACTTGAATCCCTCACTCTTCCACTGGATGAAGCATTTCACTCTGGATGCAAATTAAATGTCTGTGCAAGCTCATGTACTCACTGTTTATTCTGCTGTGAGTCAGACTGACTGCCAAAAGGATGGTCTATGTTTACTTTCATACATGCAGTAGCTGTGAATACATTTTTGCATATGTGTAAAAAGCTTAATTTTTCAACAGCTCCAGAGTAGTGTGTGTCCTTATTTTCACATATAATGGCTGCAGTCCAGCCCAGACTAAGATTAATTGGACAAAGCTGCTCTTCTGCTGCTGTACAACAGTAGTTAGTGCATATGTTTGGCTTAGACCCCACTATCACATATAAACGTAGTTGCCCATTCACATGCACACACCAATTCAACAAGTGGTCCCAGAGCTTCTGTTGAGTCAGCTCCTCTAGAATCAACATCTAGCTCTTTGGCTTTTTCCCCTTGAAGTTGGTCCTCAGAGAGAAACTACAGTATGGCAGTTTAACACCGTGCAGCCAGAGAGAAAGAGAACAACACAGACTGCAAGCGAGAGAGAGCAGTAACTGTGACTGTCGCCACCTCAACGCCATACAAGGAGGATCAATAAAACAAAGTCAAATAGTTCTCACTGCGCAGTCCTCTGTGGCTCTGTTCAAAGATCTGTTGGAGAATTGTATTGTCGGAATCAGAGCAGTGGACCAGACCTCCACTCATTTGCACCAAAAGTTATATTTACAATCAAACAGTGGAATTGTCCTGACGTTTCTGGCTGTAGCTCATCCTGACAGATGTCAGAAAATATTTATTGAATACAGTGATGTATTCATAAACATGTAAATGAAACTTTAATTGATATAATTGTGATATTGTATTCACTCCAGCATCTTATGTGCTCACCTGCCTGATTAGTGGTAAGGCAAAACAAGGTATATGTAGATGTCTACTTAATATTAGGATGTGGTAGAAGTCATAATCTCTATCCAGATATAATGATAATCATCAATTGTTAAATAATCATTTTGATCTTTAATTGAAAAAAATCGCTTCCTGTTTCAATGCCTGAAGACCTGAAAATATCTTTTGATAATGTACTTAAATTATTTAAGCAATCAGTAAATATTTTCTATAAAGTGAATAATTCTTCAACAGCTTGTCATGGTCAGATTGCCGTTGGAGGGAGGCTGTGGAGGGGGTCAGCATTTGGCACTGCGCTAAAATTACTTAATGATGATTCTAACAACAACTCAAAGATAGAGGCCTTGTGCTACATAACGTTGCTTAGAAATTGCTACAAAAAACACACACACACAGAGAAAAAATGTGTCAAAAAGGAAATCAATTAGTAGTTGTGGCAGTAAGGAAGGTATAAACTAGTGTGCACCAAAGATGAGTTTTAATCCCTTTAAAGGAAACTGCTATTGTATTATAACAGAATAAGAAAGAAAAATTATACAAAAATTACATAAATGGAGGTTCAGTTTTTTAAGAAGATGATCACATGCTCAGTGAGCAAAACCCTCTGGATTTTGACCACAAATAGAGAAAGACTTTGAATGGTGAGAGCCATTGTTGGCCAGATCCCATCAGATTGAGGAAGGATAAGCTGCTCGGGGATGCGGTCAGAGCAAAACTCTTTTGGGAACTGTCATTCTTCCAAAAAGAGAGTATCCATCATTCTTTTTGGTGATGACATTTTAATTATTAGATGATGAGGAGAAATGAGCCATGTAGAGATAAATGATAAGTTAGAAGAGTTGTTATGGGCACATTAGCCCACAGATATACAACTCCTTGTGCGTGTGTGTTTGTCCCTTTCTTTCTTTTTTTAGTGCGTATGTGCTTTGAGCCTTCAGTCATTCGCTCACTATTATTTTTGATAATAAAGAGCCGTTAAAATAAGATTTCTGAGACTTATCATCACGTTTCCATCATCCAAAGGTGTATGATAAATTATGTAATAAATCATAGTTTTGTGAAACCCGAAAAACTGTGGGGTGTGTGGTTTACATCAGAAAATTGAATATGCTGTTCAGGCTATGTTAACTCGTGGTTCCAAGTGACATTTGATCATACTGACTCAGGTTTACAGACCAGCATGATAAACCAAACTCTGTTAATAGCTACAGCTTCTTTTCCCAACACATTCTCCTTCTGTTGTCTTATTTCTGGTTTTGTTGATTTCAGAATAGCAGTGAGTAAAGATCCAGTGATTATATATGCTATTAGAAATTGGCTCTACCAGCAAAGTTCTCATCATACCTCAAATTGTTTGAGAGTTCTTTCAAAGCATTTGTAAATATAACTGTAACAGTAAAGGATCTTATTTTTGAAATATTTTCCTACATCAGTTCCTTGACTTGAATACTTCTCGCAGAAGCAGTGTACTTATACAGGCATTATTTATCCCAAAAATCTCTCTGAGATCAAAATCTCTCTTTACAAGCAACATAAACATAAATTGCATATATGTAAGATTAGAAAAATTACAATTTAACATACAGTAGCACACAATGGCCCATCTACAAACTCATTCTGTGCATCTTTGCAGGGTTTTCCTGCAAAGAGAAATCTTTGGCACCTCCAAATGAGTTTTACTCAAAGTCAGAGAAAATCATGGTTAAAATTTTTTTTAAACCAGTCGTGTTGATCTGGTTTTCATTTGCTCAAGCAAAATATACATTTTGCATTTATCAGCTATAAATCAAACTCTGTAGATTTCTGCCTTTGCTGCATGCAGACCGTTCAGGCTTATGTACAAAGTCACCCACAAATGTCCATTCTGAATCACAAAAAAACCCTCCAAAAAATATGTCAGCAAAGAGCAAAGTGATTCTAACAAACTTAAAGCTGTTTAAGGGAAAATGAAATGGGGAAATTCTGTGTTAGTGGTTAATTGTCCCTTGGAGGGAGAAAATTGACATTTGAGTGTATCTAATGTTTCTTATTGTATTGCATTACACACTGGATTGTGAGGACATTTCAGACTGCGTCATTTTTACATAATTTTTAAAACATTTTTTAAATGAAGAAAAAGTAGATAATGAATGCACTCTAAAAGTCAAAAGTAATAATTATGCATTGTTTCAGCACCAAGTAAAATTTGATTTAGTGTTTTGAATAAGAACATTTAAAATTGGAAACTAAAAGTAGAAGCAGAGAGTGGTGTGGGTCTGATGTATAGTTACATGCAGCTCCTGCTGTCACAGGCATGTTAGCATGAGCAAAGGTGGATGTCGCAGACAGAGGAGGATTATAAAATATGTTATCTGAACTGTGACATCATTATGAGGTTGCCGGTTGATGATGTTGCCTAGCAACAGAGAGAAGTCCCCCAACGTCAAACTCGACACTGCACTTACCCAGCAACATACCGAGCAAGTTTGATGTTGAGATAGGCGATGAACAGACAGACACAGATTCATCCAGTTATTAATCAGAGTGTATATTGTATAGATCTATGTTTGTAGATTCCACATGCTCTGAAAACCCTCTGTTAGATGCTCTGGCCTCCTTTTAACCGCTGAGTATGTTTTAACCTGGAGGTCAAAGTGAGCTGAGCTGCAGAAGCTTTTACATCTTGCAGCAGCAGACGTGCGCGTCTCTCTTTTTGCCTCTCCCTTTCTCTCTCTGCGGGTTCCCATTTCAGATCTGGCTGCCTTTTCTTTGTCTGTCTGAGCCTGTATCACTCTCTCCTCGTCACTATTTATTCTCGCCTCATCTATCTGTGTCTCTGTCCATCTTCTCATCAGTACCGTTATTCTCTTGCTTTCCATCTCTTTGTGTTAACCTCTCCGTGCTCTTTTCACGCTCAGAATCTTCATGCATGGCCCCTTTTCTCAGAGTCCCCGTCTAAGTGGCTCTAGTGCTCCATCTCTGTTAGAACAGCGTGCTGGCTGTTATTGGTGCCCCGACGTCATGGCACATGGCTGCGGCATCTTGGCTATAAATAACTCGGTCTCGCAGTCCAAGACAGGACCGAGAGCCAGAGGGAGAGCAATCTGCTGTCTCCCTCAAGAGATGCTCAAAGGGGAAGGCACAAATGAGACGGCTCACTCTGCACTACCTTCATCACCAAGATCTTCATTGTACTTTGTGATTAAATTATTCTGAATATAATGTCTGGTGAGCAAGCATTTCAAGTACTGAGACAAATTAAAGGTTAAGGCTCTAATTATTGATGTGTGATAGAGCAGAAGCCTTGAACTTTCATGACAATGTAGGGTGGCTGCAACTTTGTCAAAGCCATTACAAGCAACCACGCGGAAGGTTTGTCACATTTTTCATGGTGCCTATTTGTGTTTCATTCTAACGTTACGGTCTGCAGCGTCACAATCAAAGATTTGATTGATGACCGTAATACTGTATATCATCCTTTCACACATCTGTGTCGAGTAGCTATGTTTGGGTTGATTTACATGTCAACACAGGATTTAAGTAAGTGTAAAACTGCAGATCTGTTTAATCAATTATTTAATTAACCATACAAGAAGAGGGGTACAATGTTAAGAGGGGGTACCGATAAGACTGATAAGAGCCACTTACTGATTCCTGATCAATTTTCTCTGTAGAAGTATATTTAGTAATGAAAGTATTTAAATGCGTTTTCATATACGTGTATTTATATATCTGCCTCGACAATCCATTGGTCTAACTTTAATAATTGCAATGAATTCCTATTGCTGATCCATTTAGCAGCAGCAACAGACCGAGACTGTCCTTTTCCTTCTCTGTCGTGATCCACTGGCTTAGTTAGTTTGACTTGCAGCTTTGTTTTTGGCATTTCTTTATGATGATTACCACTGGGATAGATACATATTTATCATGTTCACATTCTCATATTTTCTGTGTAGTAAAAAGTAGCATTTTCTATATGGAAATAGCTTAGTTGTAGGGTGCAAAGTGTACAAAAAGTCATCTACAATTTTGTAAAGAGCACTGTTTTTCCTACAAACCAACATATCTGTATTTATTCATTTTAATAGTTTATTTAGAAGGGATAGTGCTCAGTGCTTGCAGTATCTGTACTTTAGAGTACAGAAGAGTACAAAACTGTGATAAACTTGTATGAGTAAACTACTCTCTCAAGTTGTTAAGTACATCTTTTCAACTCTTTGTTCATTGGTCTGAGTATTTCAGAAACTTTTGGTCTAGTGAGCATTTCCCACACAAGTATCGCCAGAGTTTACAGAGAATGGTCTGAAGAAAAGTAGGGGTGGTTGAGGAGAATGGCCAGAGTGCTTTCAGTTGATAAGAACGCAATAGTAACTAAAATAACCAAGGTTGCAGCCAAGGTATGTGGAAGAGCCTGTCTGAATGCACAACATGTCAAGCAGATGAGCTACAGCCGCAAAAGACCCACACCATGTGTCGGGCCTGTCAGCTAAGAACAAGAAACTCTAGCTACAGTTCACTTGGGCTCAACAAAATTTGGACATTAGGCGACTGGTAAAAACATTATCTAATTTTGATTTCTGCTGCAACATTCAGATGGTAGAGAGGGAATTTGGTGTAAACAACATGAAAGCAGGGATCCATCCTGCTTTGTGTCAACAGGTTGTTGTTGTTGGAGTAATGGTGACAGGTGTACTTTCTTAGCATACTTTGGGCCCTTTAATACCAATTGAGCATCGCTTAAGTACCACAGTCTACCTGAGTATTGTTGCTGACTATGTCCATCCCTTTATGACCATAGCGTAAGATCTCAGTCCAGTACAGCACCTTTAGGACGTGGTAGAAATTGTATGCACAGAGAATAGTATTTCTTTCCTCAGTTTCCTCAGTTACATGTGATGTAATAGTCAAATTACACATTTCTTTAATTTAAAGTTTAAATGTCAAAAACTCCTATCCTCAACAACAAAATTCTGACAATAGGATTTTGGTCCTTCAAAAAATAAAAACATACATGTGAGAGAGATATTAAAGTATTGTTTTGTAAGAAGCAGTTGTTCACAGTATGGTATAAAGAGAAAAATTGATTGACCACTCGCTGAGGTCTATTGAATTTTCAAATGTCAATTAGAAATCAATGATCTTTTTGATCTTAGATAATGAGAATCAGTGAATGTGCAAAGAGCTGGATGCTGCCCTTTCACTGCACTTTGTTGTGAGCATTTGTTTGTTCTAGAGCCTGGCCCTATTTCTGAGTCTGTGAACTTGTACACAGATGCTTTTCTATAGTCGTGTTGCCTCCAGCGTGCTGTCACTATCAGGCGGATTCTACAAGTCAGGTTTTTTTTCAGGGGAAGAAAAGCTGCTGGGTTTTAAAACATGTCTTTGTGTTAGTTTTCAGAGCTCTGATGTTGTTTTTCGGTGAGGTGTAAAACTGATTGAGATGTTCCTGGTTGCATTCTTCCTATGGCCATATGGAATACATAGAACTTCACATATTGTCAGTACACAGTCCATTAGTTATGGTTCTCTTTCTCTGCATTTCAGACTGCTTCAAGGAGACAGCAAGCTCTTCCTTGGCAGATGTCCTCTGCTTTAAGCCTTCTGTCTGTCTGTTTTTCTTTTTTTTTTAACAAGAATGGGTTACTTTGACATGAAGAACCTGTTGTCTAACTTCTACATTATTCTGTCTCCTGATATGCTCTTTGTGGTCTGCTTTATTTCAGACCAGTCTAAAAGTAGAGGTGTTTGTGTGTCTGTTTCTTCCAGGAGACAGTAACCCCAAGGAAAGCAGCCCCTTCATCAACAGCAGCGACGTTGCCGCAGAGAAGACTCAGCAATATGATGGCAAGAACATGGCCTTGTTTGAGGTATAATGTAATATGCTGCATACACACACATACTCACATGCACACAGTGATTTTTGTTAACACACACACAATCAGGTGTGATACTGAGAAGCGGGATAGACTCGTTTTCACAATTCAGTGATTGAATAGGGGCTCTGACATCGATTAATGAGGGTAATTACTGTGTGAAGGGCATGGGGAAACCTCAGGTTAAAGCAAGAAAACCTCACAGTGGTGCAGGAATGAACCTCAATGAGGCAATTTGCCTCCACTCTGCACAGATGTATTTACAATGTCTTCTCAGTGGGATTTCTAGATTGAACAGGAAAAGGGGTTTTATTGTGTGTGCACTTTCGTTGATTTTAAATGAGCTGAAATGCACAAAAAAGGAGTAGAAAAATACATTAATTGGCTACTAGCAGTCACTAAGTAATTGGTAATGTTATAGAGTTCACTTGTGTAGTTGAGATTGTTAATAATATTGATTAAAAGACTGATTGCAACCTTCCCGTCTGCTTGTTTTTCTGCAGGAGGAGATGGACACCAGCCCCATGGTTTCATCTCTTCTCAGCAGCCTGGCCAACTATTCCAACCTGCCCCAAGGTAGCAAGGAGCATGAGGAGGCTGAAAACAATGAGGCTGAGTCATCACGCAAGAAACCTGTTAAGGTATTTATGTAAAAAGAAAATGCATTAATGCATACTGCTTGTGGACAAATCCAGGGAAGTACTGAAAGTCCACAGCTCTGAGAATTGTACCATTTTCTGCTTTTAAGTTACTTTTAACATGAAGCTGGTGCAGACATCAGTGTCTAAAAAAACTGAATGTGAAATAGAGCACCCGATCAAAAGTAATAGATTTTCTAGGCATGCAGAGGACCAGTATTTGTTGAAAATGAATGAAGAGTATATTTAGTTTGCAGCTGCCTTGCTCAATAAGTTGCAGTTACTCTGTCTGAAGGCATTGTGAGGGAAACACAGTTAGATCAGCCAGGTGACATCACTCCAGGGGTGTGATGTCACAGAATAAATTAACTCAATCAACCTATCGTGGCATTATTGTGAAATATAAGCTTGTACCAAGGGCAGCCTCACTTTCACAAAGTTGGTATTAAAGTCACTGTCAGCAAGCAGCGTTAGACTGTGTTACTATAATTTACAACCAGGATTAATCTATACAATACACTAACATATACAGCATGGTTAGACCAGAGTAAATGCACGGGGGAACAAGGTTATCTCTGTGATGCAAAAGGTCATTGAAATGTGGTCACAAGCACAACATTTGAGTCTTACTTGGCTCAAGAGGCGATTATTGTGCCAAGGTGTGACTCCTATAGAAGCAAACACAAAAACTAAATGATACAATTTGGGTTCAAATCTGTCGTATTATAACTGAGCTGCTTCTTTAAAAGTATTTTTTTCAAAATCTGTAAACGCTAGATGTTGTTTTAATGTGCTGCAGTGAATGTAAAAAGCTAAACTGTTATATAAGATCCTGAGTAGTGCACAGTAATGTTTAAGTCTCCTTAATATATTTCCCTTGAATATATATATTTAAATGGTTAAAAGCAGATAACTGATCAGATATGTGTGCTGCATCTTATCAGTAACATGTTGCTGCAGTAACAGTGTAATCAAACATAGAACAATGATCTTACTGGCTGCAGTATAAAACATAATGTTGAAATGATAGTTAAAGCTGTCTGCACAAAAAAGACCAGGTTCTTAGCTATGAAAAAATCTGTCTTCTAAAGCAAATTACCCAGATTAACTTCCACAGATCCAAGTGCCCTGCTTAGTATGATGCAATATGCATAGATAAATCACTTGCCTGTGGATTTACATTTGCAGCAGTTTATGGCCCTTCCTGGTTGAATAGCTTGTTCAGCCAGAAAGGGCCATGTTCCTGTTGCCACTGGATGGTCATTAAATGTTACCAAATATAGATTTCTTTTTTACATAAGATCAAATAATGATTCCCTAACTGCACAGTTTTAAATTGTTATGATAACGTAGTCACTGGAGAGCCTGAAAAACACCAAGTTTAGAACTTGTCAATCATTCTCTGTTGATATTATAAATCCCCTGTTCATGTTACTGGTTTGCAGATTAAATGCCACTCACTAATGAGTTCCTTCCACAACATCCCATGATATTTTCTGCTTGGGTGTTGAGATGCCAGCAGGAAGGGTTTTACTTTTCTGGCTTTTTGTCAGCACTTGATGGACAGACTGCTGCTTATTAATCCTGTGGGAAATTGTGGTTTGGTTTAGTTTGTGATACGGCAAAGATGAAATGCAACGACATGATAATTTGTGACGGAACATGCCAAATTAAGGGCCACAGACTGATGGAACGTGACATGTGCGAAGATATTTCACACCAACTTTTGAAAGTCTGTGACTTCAGAGTTAGCCTATTTAAAAACTAAGAAGCTACAGCAGGTTGACAGTTTTGCAATGACCTTTGACCTTGTCTGTCTTTTCATGTGTCCAATCAGCCTAATATTCCTCCCTACGCTTATATATTTGCTTTTATCCACTTGTCTTTTTTCCTGTTCGGTCACTCAGATATTCTTTCTTCTTTTTAACCTTGAGAATACTCAGTGGTGATGATTTAGAATGCCAGTTCGCCTACTATATTCAATGCAGTGTCTACTTTTCTAAGTGTAGCTCCAGTATATAGGCATAGCGTAGCTCTTCTGTGAAAAAGATTTTAAACTGTCAGCAGGGATAAGTCTACAAGATAAGAGTAATATCTTTATTTCTTTATTCATGGTTGTGATCAGAAATCTGACACCAATGTTC
This sequence comes from Bujurquina vittata, assembly GCA_015106715.1. Taxonomy (NCBI): domain Eukaryota; kingdom Metazoa; phylum Chordata; class Actinopteri; order Cichliformes; family Cichlidae; genus Bujurquina; species Bujurquina vittata. Next base: position 38,667 of record VUQK01005258.1, on the reverse strand, counting down.
TTAATACAGTGCAGCTGTAAGAAGCTGTGAGGGACATGAAACCATTTGCTTTAGATGGCATCAGGCTGAATTAGTTACTACCTTATGCCTCAGTTACACAGACCTAGAGACTGGTCAACAAACCCCTGGCCACCTAGGAAAAATAGGTATTCCCTGACTTGTTTGTGAGTGATTACTGGCAGTTACTAGGTGAAATTGGCTGCAATACAGTGCTGCACTGAAAAATCCTTGCAATTGGTTTGATCACTAGAACATTAATGCAGTCACCCATCATTTGCATGGAAGACACCGATTTGTCTGCAGACACTTTCACTGTACTCAGTGAGCTGCAGTGATATTTAAAAAGTGTGACGCAGACAACCTGGCATCTTTTATATTAACTTCAGTTGCTTTTGTGATCATTTAACTTTTTATCTAGCTCCATTAAATTTAAATAACTGCAATATTCAATTTTTTTTAATACAGAAACAACTTTCCAAATATTCCCAGCAGCCTCACCTGTGCTTTTTATTCAGTGCTACATGTAGTAACTAAACTAATGTGGCAAACACGGTGAACATTACATCAACTAAACATCTGCATTTTTTTTCATGTTTACAGTTACACAGTGACATTGCCAACATGCTTGCATTACATGCCTGTATTATTATTTCACACAAATGAGCAAAAATATTAGTATACAATATTTTTCTTCTGTGGTGTTATCTCACCATGCGGGTAATTTAGTTTTATTTGCACAGGTTATGAGATAGCTATCTGAGACTTCTACCTCCAGCTTTTTACAGTTTAAATCACATTTTAAAAACCTCCATTGTAGCCATTCCTTCCAAACACAATTTCTGAGTTTATTGAGTTAAGCCACAGATCTCAGTGTATACAGTTTTCACTGGAACTGCTTTCCTCTCATGAAAACAGCCAGCAGTTCTGTTTACTATCAGGCTGAATGGAGACAATGTTTCTGAAAGTAGATGAAATGGGGCCAAACTACCCTTCAAACTGGTTTTACTTATCTTCTGATTTGTACAAGTAATGTAGGGGGAGGTTATGGACAGCAGCAGTCAACAGCAACATGGAAATTTAGCACAAGATTAACATCCCTTTACTCTTTAACTGGTTGCCAATGATATATTATCCCATCATCCCAACTCTCCCAGTTGTTCCAAATGTAAGGTGTATTTGTCCGGCTCTCTTCAGCTGAGCTATTGCTTGCGATAGGACTAATTTCGCCCGTCACCCAAACTACTTTAATTACTCTCCATGCTACACCAAGCCGCTGGTCCTCCAATCAGCAACCCATTCCACAGGCAATCTCTCCATCGCTGTGAGAGGCTTTTCATTAAGGCAGCCTGTGGCATTTTATCGCTCACACAGCTACCCCCCCCCCTCCATTTTTTGCTCCACTCCTCCTACCTCACCCTGTGTCTTCTTCATCATCAGTCCGTTGAGTTAGCAGGAGAGGAACTTGTGGGAGAGAGACAGAAGCAGTAGGCTTTTTTTCACTGTGTGGAAGCCAAGATTAAAGATTTGGTTGGCGTGTGACATGAGGGAGCAGGCTGGAGGTCACTCAGGTTAAAATGGAAACCAATCAAAGCTAATCTTCTCTGACTTTACCCATTTACAGCTTCTCTCAGTCACTTTGTTGCATTTCTCAGATCAGAATTGAAATTCCACACCTCGACATCATCCAGTCATCATGTAGTCACATCATTAAAGCAGTTTTTAGCTTTTGTTGTTTTGGGATTTTTGGTTTGTTTGTTTTTTGACAACTTGCAAATGCTTTGATAAATTCATGATTAGCTCTGAATACAAGCACAATGGGGAAATGACATTTAAACATCAGAGACACCTTTTAGTCGCAGCTACACATGCAAGGCAAATTATAACACAGTCATAGATGGATGTAGCCACCAAGATGTCACTCATTGGTTGGTGTTCTGAAGCCTCAAGCTGAGGATTTTCACCCTCGCCATGTTGGTGCTTTGAAACCGGATACATCTGACCAAAGTGATGCATGCAGTAGCGACATGTGAGTCACAATTTATAGTATCCCTGCCTGAGAGCAAACCTCGCTATGTCCTCTTTTTGACTCTAACCATAGAGGACCATAATTTTTTATTTGACCACAGTGTTGTATATAAAAATATTATTAATTATAAACTCATAAGAAAAGTGTTTAATGAGATCATAGATTAAGGGAAGACTATATTTTAACTCAAACCTAACCAAGTACATTTGGTGCCTAAACTAAACGTAAACAAGTAAAACAAAGATAACCGCTCATTCTCTCTTCTTATGTGCGCTTTAAAACAATAAAAATCATGCAAGATTATCTGGATGGTTACTATAAAGTTGCAACTGGTTTACAAACCAAGTATTTAAAATCTTGCAAACATTATTAATTATAATGCCATTTTATAATGTCTTATCGGGATGTAACTATTAATAAAAGTTAATTAGCTTTAATTAATTTACCATTCATTAATGACAGTAATACAGTACACACATACAGTAATGTGTAAGTGTGTACTGTTGAAATTGTTGAATGCCATGCAGACAAAAAGTGCAGCCTAGTGCATTTTTAATCATTGTCATAAAAAAGAAATTGTTTACATCAGAAAGGATTTCAGAGTAGAGCACAGTTATATTAACATCACTAAACAGTTTGACTTTTGTATTTGTAAACAGTGGCACAAAAATTTGTCACAACTTGTCTTGTTACAGGCTTTTGCAGACAGTCCATTGTGTCATGCTGTTTGTTCTAATTGTTTAGAAAAAAAATACTATTTGAAAAACTGTTTTTATGTTTTACAAAAGAATGATTCTAGAAATCTTCCAAAGCAACTGAGAAAACTGCAATAGCAAGAAGGCAAGGCTTGTTTATTTGTATATAGGCAATTCGTCATGCATACTTTAAGCATATTTATACTTTAAAACTGCAATATTTGGGCATTCACACTCGCAACATTTGATAAAGGTTTGGTAAAGACTACATTCTGGTTTAATATGTAGGAAAAAGATGCCACATTTTCCCCTGTAAATGTGAAAATGTTACAGCTGTGCCTGGGTGTGAACTTTAGTCTGGTGTCTGTTTTATGGTTTGTATCCCACACACCATCCAGCACTATGTAAATTAAGACTTCATACAGTAAACTCTCTCACTGCAACATAAGGTGAAAAATACTGTGTAATATCTAAAAATAGGTTTAATAGTAATACATAAGAAGTGCAGTGTCGGGGCAGCTACCACACACACTGCAATAATGCATTTTCCAGAACGTAATAAAGATTGGTTGGTGAGTGAGGGGTTGCTGGAGGTTGCTATGGGTCTGTAAGTCTGTGTAACTGAGGCCTTAATAAGCCCCCTTAGTTTAAAATCTCTGTCTGTTAAGATTCCACAATTTCTTACGTAGCTTGTCGTGTTCCTTGTTGTCATGTACAATAATTTATATATTTAACATGCAGCAGGATTTTCTTTATACTACTTTGGTTATGCATAAAAGTAAACACAATATAAACTATTCATGTAATTTTCCAAACTTGCCAAGAAGGAGCATTTGTCCATATGCGCTCTGCTTTGTACAATGCAGTGTTCCCCAACATACATGTTGTTTTCCTTTTGGGTGTTTTATGATCCTTGCTCTCGGCTCTGACCTCATCCTCCCCCCACTCCACAACATCCTCCCTTTCTCATTAGACTGGCATCAGATCAGCATTCCCGTCAGAAGCATTCTGAAGGATGTATCCTGATTAATGTGAATTCATGTTAGAGCAGCGTGCACGTGTTCACAGTGGGGGGAAATAGAAATTTCACAGATACCAGGCTAATAAGCCTCAGTAGAGGTTTTTGCTCCCCTGAGCCTGTCCGCCTGGTATCTGTGAAATTTACATGAAATATCAAAAACATGTTTAAAGTGTCATTTTAAATGACATGTTTTGCACAACCTAAAATCATGAAAGTAAATATATTTGGTTTATTATTGTGTATGAAAAAGAAATGCAGCAACATTCAGCGTCTGTGAAGCTGTCATCATCGAATGACTGAAAAATGAAATCAATTTTATTATATTTTGCCAATTATTTATCTGCCAGTGAGCTTGTGGATTAATCGCCTGATTGTTCCAGTTCTGCAACACTGTTAAAAGAGGAATTAAAGATATAATTTCAACTTGTTAAATCGTTTCCAAGATAAATGTCATTTACACTAAATGACTTAGACTGAATTAATTATGAGAAAATGTATCCACCTCTACGTCTCAAGAGTCATTGTTTAAGGTGTCGTGATTATTATGCTTATTTGTTCGTAAGTTTTAGTAGTTTTGAGTACATTTTCAACTCTCATGTCTGTTTCTGCCCTGTCACTCGTGGTCCTGATTTGTAAACACAAGAGCGCGGCAGAGCCATGTGCATTAGTATCAGCCTTCAATCTGAGAGTGCAGATAAACAGCGGTTTCGCAGCTGGCAACAGCACATGAGGCTTTGTGGCGGAACCTAGAATATTCTAGTAACACATGTAGATGCTGTTTAAAGGTGGTGAGCCTTCATTTCAGCAGAGGATATTTTGCTACAGTGTTCAATGTTTTTACAAAGGAAAACATTGGGTAATGCTTTCACGCATACATGCGCACACACGCGCACACGGAAACCCAGCTGACCGCAGAGTGACTGGGTCACCCACTGCTGGTCAGGAAGGCTGATGTTCGCTGGTCTCTCCTCTTGCTGTCTGTTTAATAATTCAGCACACCTGAGCAGAAACACATTTGCCCTATCAGCTCCGGTTTGGCCAGCAGAGCGTGCAGATTGCGTTACAAGCTCCCAGTCTGCCTCCATCTCTGTTGTTACCCACCCCCACCCCCCAACCTCACTCGCTTCACTTCACGCCTCTGTCTCTGCCAGTAATGAAAATAATGAAACAGTTGTGTGGATCCCCCTCCTCTCTTCCACCCCCCTTTTTTTTCTGTCCTGACTCTTTCTTTCCTCTCCTCTTCACTCTCCTGAGTTTCTACCAAGTCAGGTAGAGAAACCAACCATATGTTAGATATAATGTGCTACCTTGATGTATTATCAAAGTGATTAATTAATCACTTAGTCATGAATTAATCATGTGCATTGATACCACTGATTTGCTGCAGAAAATGGAAACAATTTCACAATCTTGCATTCAGTGACAGATAAATTTCTATCAGCAGGTCTCCACAAACAGGCTGATGTTTGTGCCGCACCAACCAGAAATTTAAAAGAAAATCCAGAGATTTGTACATGCTGTACATATTGGTCCTGCTTGTAAGCATAACAAATTCCTGTAAGAAGTGATTTAAAAGATGTTGCTGGTTTTGTCAGCCTAAGCAGCTTGGCACGTTGTCCCAAACTGTGAAGGCCTGGATGTTTTCTGTCCTCTCAGCTCAGTCAGATGAAGTATACTGTGTCTCCCGATACTTCTCTGCCCTCTCTCTCTCTTTCATTTTCTTTCCCCTCTAGCTATCCAAGGATATGGAATTGTTTTCACCTTCCTTTTTTAAACCTGCACTTTCCCCAAATTCAACATAGAGCTGCTAGCCTCAGCAGCTTAGGAGAGGTACAAAGGAAGGTTGAAATGAGTAAGATTGGAACAGTAAAGAGGGGAAATATGGATAAATGCAGTATATACATCCATCTATTTTCTTCTGCTTAGCCGGGGCTGGGTCATGGTCAGCAGCCTAAAGAGAGAATCCCAGACACCTCCTCCAGTTTATCTGGGGGAGCACTGACATGTTCCCAGGCCACCCGAGACCCTGGGACATCCTCCCGGTAGGACATGTCTGGAACGCCTTACCCAGAAGGTGTCCAGGATACATCCTAGTTAGATGCCCAAACCAAAAAAAAAAGAGCAGTCTGAAGCAGGAGCATTTGGCTTTCAAGGATTACTTGCACATATTATCCCCTCAATATTTTCAGTTTTGTTTTTTTTAAGTATGAGAATCCACCAGTTATGATGGGATCTGGAAAAATCACATGTCCACTTTAAGTCAATGCAGCTAAAACTACTTTAAGGTTAAGGAAACTTTCTAGACTCTGCATTTCAGTCACACAGTTGCTTGACCTGACCTTCCACCAGCTGGGACAAAGAAGAGGTACCAGTGGTCCAGCTTATGCAGCAGTTAAGTGTTGGATTAGCATGTAGACAACTGAAATTCACATTCCAAGACAAAACTTTTGAGTTAATGATTTTTTAAAGCAAATCTGCAGTCTTGCCTAACCTCAGAATAGTATTCCAATTTGTAAACATATAAAATCATATTTTATTTACCTTGTGCCCTGCACAGATATTGAAAGCATGAATTTCACATAGGCTCAGGATATATCAATAACCTTTCTCTATAAATAAAGTGAAGGTTTTTGCAGAATCACAATTCTTACTTAAGGATTTAGGCCTCCAGGATCACAGTCCCGGTGGCGCAGTGCTAACCACTGCGCCACCGGGACTGTGATCCTGGAGGCCTAAATCCTTAAGTAAGAATCGTGATTCTGCAAAAACCTTCACTTTATTTATAGAGAAAGGTTATTGATATATCCTGAGCCTATGTGAAAT
>VUQK01005258.1:4787-27494 GCA_015106715.1 Bujurquina vittata | reverse complement strand
AAATTCATCTCACATGCGAAATTTCAGCAAAATATTGATCAACAACTCTTTAAAATTATACACAGAGCTTACTGAACTTCACAAGTACAATGAAAGGGTTTCTTTAGGATGGAAGTAGTGAAACGTAACATAAGACAAAATTCAAAAAACCCTTTCATTGTACTTGTGAAGTTCAGTAAGCTCTGTGTATAATTTTAAAGAGTTGTTGATCAATATTTTGCTGAAATTTCGCATGTGAGATGAATTTTGATCACCCACAGTTTTGCTTAAAATCTGTCCAACCCTTACTAACAAAATCTATAGCTAATCAACCCTTTATTCATTCATTTGGTCTGTATTCAAGTACAAACATGCAGCAGAGAAGGTTTGTTCATGTCTCGTTTGTGATACAGTGATGCGACAGTGAAGGTCACTTGGTAAAATGGGTCAAGGCTGGATACTAGAATAATTACCTGTCATTGGGCAGGCTGTCCTCAAGCAGGAAATTAATATTACCTTATTATGTATAGGGTCAGCTGCTATGTCCTTCAGATTTAATAAATGCCATCACAATGGTACAGACCCACACAGGAAACACTAATCTACTGTTCATTAACAAATAGGTACAAACACATTCACATCAAGTGGATCCAAAAACCTTCAGCAAGAGAATCCTCTCATTAATAAATAGCAAGTGCAAAAAAAATAAAAAATACATCATCATTCTTGAAGCATCAATGATTACCTTCAATGGATCAGCCTTGAAAGTTTCTCCAGTGACAATGTACTGAGCAGCTGTCTTTGTACACTGATCAGCACCAGGGACAGCGCTGCTGCAAAACCAACGAGGCAAATCGTTCACAAAAACACAGAAATACAGCAATATTCCATCCATTCATTGAAGAGATTGGCACCCACGGCTGCCTTCTGAGCTCAAAGTTTTCTTTATTTCCTGGGCTTAAACTGTTTTTGAAGTCAACAGAGGATTTGCAAACAGGAATGTAGGAAAGCCGTAAATTTATACAAGACAACCAAAAAAAAAAGCACATTTTGGCATAGAATGTGTAAACCTTTCACACTGTTAAACTCCTGTTTACTTTATACCTTCTTACAGATATCCAAAAAAAAAATATAATAACAAAGATTACTGTTTTAACAAAAGACAACAAAGAAGTAGTGCCTATAATGTAAAGTTTGTGTTTGCAATAAATCAGTGTAAACAAATCTGCTAATGTGGCAACAATGGTGAGTTCAAGCCAAAGTGGCCTTTTAAAAATCATAAATTTGGCCTTTGAAAGTAATAATCTGTGAAGCCTTATGAGTAAATGTCTGTTTTGCCTTAATGACAGTGTGGCCATCTGTGTTGTTTTGCTTTATTGTTTTGGGTCCTTGCACATGTTGAACCAAAAAACGGCACATAACACTTTCTCCACACTGTGCTTCCCAGCATGCACGGCTGATGTGCTGACTTTTATTGATTAATATATCTGCCAAAATGCAGCGGGAGTCATTCATTGGGTGCTGCGCATCTGGTATATAATGCTTATGGCAAGAGACAAAGCAAAGCATTTACCATCTGTAGTCTGACAGATGTCTGAATTTTAAGGTATACTATATAAATAAAGTATCGCAGAAAGTTAAACTGTAACTGAAACAACAAAATCATAAAATCATTCCATTATCATGCATGAATAAATTGTACTGATTTCAATGCTCAGGGATGTTTTTCTTCTCACCCTTTTCCTCTTCCAGGCTCCCCAGCTTGGAACTCTGATGGGCGTTTATTTGCCGTGCATCCAAAACATCTTTGGAGTCATCCTCTTCCTTAGGATGACGTGGTTGGTGGGAATCGGAGGTGTCATTGGGACTTTCATCATCGTTTTCATGTGCTGTGCCACAGTGAGTGTTTTACCTCCTTGCGAAGTTTAGCCCAGGTTCATACTGAAAAACTGAATTTCACACATTTTATAAAGAGCAGCATTTGTGGAGAGGAGCATATTGTAGAGTAGTAGGTAGCAGATGTGCACTGGTAATACGTTTTTAAGCAGTATAAGACACTAGATATTGTTATCACCATTACTGGCTCTGGTGAGAACAGCAAAGATTAAGGACCTTTCACAGAATATGGTTGGAGGAACAGAGGGTATAAATATGTTTATAATGTAGCAGTGATTTCTCTGTTTCTGTAAGTAGTAGTTTTGCATAAATGTGATGCCATACATCGAATTGCAAGTATTTAATTCACTGGATAAGAAAAAGTATGCATTTCCACCTTTTATTTCATCCAATTATGGTTCCCCAGTGGTTTCACAGTAAAAGTGGCCATGATTCTGTTGTTTAGTCTCTAAATAGCATTAGTCTCCTTAGTAGGCAGAGCCAGCCCTGGCCTTTCTTATACTGACCATTTGGTTACTAGAGAAGGAAGCAGCACTAAAGGCTTGAGCATATTTTATACTTTATATTGGCCCTTGCCTTCAGTATAACCTTGCTTTATGAATTCAGTCTTGCTGATAAACTTAATTTCTGATGTGTCCACTCACTAGAAACATAAATCTTTTAAAATTAAGCACATTTATCTACTTTTACTTAAAAAAAAAGGCTCAGCCATTTCCTCAAAGGGCTAGGCATCTTAGATTTTAGAAAACATTACTCCAACTACTAAAGCCTCAGTTATTTTCAGCTAGTCATACATGACTGTATATAGTGTATCTGTAATTATAAATGCCACGAGAAAGTCGTAGAATACATATTAATCACCTTTACATTATTTCACTATGATTTCACAGTAAGTATAATTTGTCTTTGTTTTTCTCAAAGATATTCCCTTTATTTTAACTGCTAGAGCTTCACTTTGATGTCTTTGAACAACCTAAATGTTGACATTTATAGTTGAGCACAGTGCATTTCTGTGCTATATGATGCATTGCCAGCCCTCTTTGCTTTTCAGTTCTATACCAAGGATGTACTATATTGGTTTTATGTCCAATCTGGTGAGGTACCACCTCCAGAAAGGTTTAATGGTTTGTATCCCCAGAAAATATGAATAATTTTACTCAGTCCATGTTTTAAATGGTACATCTAAGGCTACATCTTACTTACAAGGTAATCCTGGCAGCTCAGGAGATCGAGCAGATTGTCCACTATTCAGAAGTTCAGTGGGTCATTCCCCAGCTCCTCCAGTGTGTGTGTGTCTACATGTCCTTGGGCAAGATGGTGAACCCCAACTTACCCCCGATGAGTCCATCGGAGTGTGAGTGTGACAGTTTGAAAGTGCCTGAAGCGTAGAATAATTCGCTCTGTGAATGGGTGTGTGAATGAGTGAATGGGGTTTGTAGTAAAAAGCTTTTGGTGTTCAGCTGGAGTAGAAAAGTTCTATATAAGTACCAGTTCATTTACTATTTATTCCCAGATCTTAACTGTAATGGTCTATAGAGGAGCATAGATCAGACCTTTTGCTTCCAGACTAATAATAGTGACAAATTGGCAGGTATTCATAAATTAAATGTTTTAGCTTTTAAGTTCTGATCGTAGTAAAAAAAAATAAAAAATCATGAAGTTTTGGGGTGTAGGAAAACAAATTTCTTCTTAGCTCAATTAACTCAATTAAAATATTCATAGTTGAGAGTTTTGTAGTTTTTTTGTGAGACATAGAATAAGCTACTTTTGGCTGTTCCCTTATTAACAAGGTCTTACCTCAGCGGGTAGCTCCACATGTTTAATTTGGCAGATTTTTACATCAGATGCCCTTTCTGACGTAACCCCCAAGGGATTTGTCTCTCCTCCTGGGATTAAACTTGGGATCTTTAGTTTTTTTAGATCAATGAAAGCCACTGTTTGTGAGACAGAGTTTCTATTTTTATTTGCCACAATGTGACCCTGCACCAAACACAATAAAACAGTGTTAATTTTGAATTTCAAGAGAGGAAGTATTAATCATCTTATTTTAGCCTGTTTGACAATTTTGGACATGAGTGGAGTGTAATGTTGCTATCAAATAAAATTGCTAAGAAGGCTATCTTTAAATAATTTGCACCAAACCAGGTTCCTTTTGTGGTGTGCAAAGAAAGAAGAGGCTTCTCTTTCAATCGTCTGTTTGCCTTTCATAGAGCCCACACATTGAGTCTGTAAAAAGAACAACATGACACACTGTGATGCTCCCTGGTTCCTTTTAATGTCAGCGCCACAGAGCTGTAGTCATGTGTCAGAGTGACTTTGGACTGACACCCTGCCCTGGCCCTGAGACTCAAATTGCATAAGACTCTGTCCCACAGGATCAAAGTTGCTGCTGTCAGTGGTCTGACTGGCTGTTCAAAAATGATTGTGTTTGACTTGTTTGATGCATCTGATTGTCAGAGAGCATATACTGGGCCTCTTCACTGAAAGCCTAACTTCTAAATTCCATAGCAAGGATATTAACTTAATTTATTGTCTCTTTCTGTTGAAAACATGACAATATGCTGTGCGAGAGCTTTCCGTCCGGCAAAATAGACACATCCATTTTGAGTATGGCTCTTCAGTGGATTGCCTCGCTAATTTTATTGTACGTGACAGTTTGATTGAAATTGTGTGGTGCATCAGCTGTAAGAGCTGTGTGCCATTTCTCTGATTTGCATTTTGGGTTATGGCAGGACTGTATGTTGGTATGTCTGTGTGTTTGTGCAACCTAGATTCTCCTCCAGCTGAGTATATTTATAGAACGACCCCCTCAAAGCCCAGCCATTGCCTGCGTCCCAGTCATCTTTCTATGTGACAGTATAGAGGGCATACTGAATGAAACGGCATACTGAGAGAACATAATATGTAAATACATGTTTGAGACTAATATCTGAATAATTACCCCTAAAATATAACATAACGATTAGATTGGATAGTATATTATATATAGTATAGTTTTTTTCCAACACTATCAAAAAATGATAATTAAAAAGAGAGATTTTGTGTAGTGGAAATTAAAAAATACAGCAATCAGTTTTGTGGTGGAAAAAATAGCAGGAGAGAAAAAAGCCTTTAAGATCAAAGCTGGTTCAGACTCAGTTTGACAGGAAGTCGTGCAAACACGCACAAACACATTTGCACTTCCTGTGCTTCATTTCTTATACTTTAACATACATGCAGTGCTAAAAAGTTCCTTACATGCATTTACCAGAATGAATGCTTAAATCCTCAAAAACATCTCTCTGTAATTTTGTCTCACTGTTTAATATCTCTCACACACACACATGCACACACACACACACACACACATGCATGCACATTTCTTATCACTCACACTGAGCTCATTGCAGAGTCCCAGGGCGATAAGCCCGAGCGTGAACGGTGTGTGAGAAACCCCCACCTCTCTCCTCCTGAGCTCCTTACATAACCACCAAGACCTTCGGGGGCTGGCAGCATTGAGCGAGCGTGTGTGCATGAACATACGTGTGCGCAGTGATGCCCACCTGAGTGAAATCCACAGGACTTAAAGTGCAAAGGAATCTAGTGTTGTAGAGCTTAACTATATACAACATGACCCCATGTTTTATTCACTTGCTGGGATGCCACTGACGATACACTTTTCATTAGCTGCTTAATCACAGCTGCACACATCTGCAGCTGTTGAAAACTTGCACCGTTATTTTTCTGTAACATCTTGATGGAGCATTAGCAAGGCGCAGTGCTCAAGCATTCAGGGAATGGTTATATAAAGAATGTGCCTCCGTGTAGAACATCTGACATATAAAACCATTAACCATAAAATAATACACCCAGTCCACCATTTTAAAAATCAGTGCATTATTGCAGACAGCATTCTCTGAACCAGTATTTTCAAACATGAGGAGGTTTTTCTTGTTTTGTTTTTTTATCTCAGATAATGAATGCAGGCTTGTCACCATGATAAAAATGAGCTTTAATATTCTAGATGGAAAGTCATCTGTTGTTTGGCGTTCCTCGTTACTTCCAGGTCTTGAATCCAAATGCTGTGAGGGGAAGGGTTGTATGCCCTCTGTCGTGACTCATTTAAATGCTTAGGATGCCTTTCTCCCTTCATCTCCTCATATTTTACTCTCATCTCTCTCGCTTCTTCAATTTCTCCAAGCCTTTTTTCCATTTTGCTGTCTCATTATATCCTCTCTCCTCCTCCTCCTCCTACCTTTGGTTCTCTACACTCTCTCTCTCTTTCCACCTACCATTCATTTTTTGTCCTTCTTTGCCACCTCTCTTCTCCTCTCCTCACACAGCAGCATCTCGTGCTCTTGGTTTGAGTTTTCTTCAGTCTAAAGTAAAAATCACCTTCATTTGACATTTCTGTCTTTCATAGTATACCATCCACAGGGATTTTGAGTGGTAAGCAGCATACAAAAGTACAGACATCTACTGTACTTTTGTATGTCATTTGATGAAGTTGTACTTCAGAAAACCGTTCTACATTTGTGTAATGAAGCATGCTAATGAGGCACGCTCTCAGGGCAACACAAAAGCTCCATTCCTGTCAAAACCAATTTCCGCTCAACTCTAAGGTCAAATAAAGGCCAATTCAGAATTCGTCTGCAGCTTTGGGAAGAAACAGACCGAAAGTGTCGTTTGGAGTCAGCGTTGGGGAGTGTGTCAGCTGGCAGGCTTTTCTTAAAAATGAGGGGTTTTTTCACCAAATGCATTCCTCGACTCATCTGGAATCGCGATGGCTTAGCAATTATTCAGGCTTTGTTACCATTTCGATTACATTTTGAAGGAAAACATCCCCCTTTGTGCGATATGTAAGCTGTGTGTTGTTGTGTCTCATATGGATGAGACAGATGGTGGGGCGGCCTAATCTGGCCTTTCTACTGGAATGCTTAGAGCCTAGATGGCCTGTGGGTACATGCGAGTTTGGAGGCAGTGACTCCAGGATGCATGGAGAAAGAGAAAGTTATAAACCAGATGATGCTCACCAACACAAACTTTCAAACCATCACAATTTTAGGTTACCAGCCTAAAAGTGGGACGATAAAACAGGCCACAGGGTCTGGGTCAGTGGGAAGAAAGATGTTGCACATCTTGCCTGCTGCAACAGAACACTGCTGTTTTTTTTTAGTGCCAGTCTTCAGATCTTCTAATTCAGACATGATTTGACCATCAAATGCTTGAACTAGAGAAACCTCAGTGTTAGATTTAGCTGTTGGATCTCCAGGATCTGCTTTTGATTCTGTGTTGTGGTTCATTTAGGTTTGCAAGTGAGACCATTGGAGCTCAGACCCAGTATGATCTCAGATATAGATAGTAGCTCAGACAGTATGATCTCTGTATTTGTGACAGTTTCAGTTTGTTAGTGTCCCTGTCTGCAATGATGCCCAAAAGGTCATTTAAACAAAAGTGACAAATGGGATTTCACAACAACAACAATAACAATAACAACAACAGCAAAATAATCTGCTAGCCTGGTGTCACTTGTGGAGCTCCAGTCAAACAAAATGGCAGATGGACCATCATCAATTAAGCAGAGACTGAAAGTGAAATCATTAATCTAACTGCAGATAGAAGGGTGAGTTTTGAGAGGTCACAGTTGTTACTTTACCCTATCGGCAGCGGGTTGTGTGCAAAATGTTTTATAGATACAGTTTTCACTGGAACCCCAATGAACCTGCAATAAATGGTTGCTTGACTTAATTGCCCTCAGTCATTTCCACTCCTTATGCACGTCAAGCCTTCTGTTCTGATACACGTGATACAGTTGACAATATTGTTACTGACAGATTTTCTGCTCAAAATTCTAATTTTCAAAACAGTGGGTTCTGTTTTCACACAGACAAAAGCAGGCTTCTCATTTCGGGCCAGCTACCCACTGATGTCACCAGCTGCAATCACAGTTGCCACTAACATGCTTAGTTTGTCAACTTTAGTTTTCTAATTATAGTTGGCTCCATGAGCACCAGTTCACCCGAAGAGCTGTGATAAAGTGTCAAATAGGCTCTTGGATAAATTATATTGTGCTAAACTACTGGAGCTTAACCTCTGTGTACTAGGAAATAGTGAGAACTCTTTAGAATGACCTAAAGGAGTAGCAGAGTAGCATTGCTTTTTTTTGTGTGCTGCAGATTAGAATGAATGATTTGAATTAGAATTCATATATTTAGAATTAATATATTTGTAAAGTATGAGATGACAAAATTAAGATTCTGCTGCTTTTTGTAGCATTTTATGTGAATGAGTACATCCTTCCTTGCACTTTGACTGTGTTTTTTGGGCTTGGAGTAGGAAGATAGAGACCCCCTTTGAAACTCATATTAACTGAACAACACTCTTGGGGATGTAGTTAAGTAACAATACTACACAAAACATGTTTTTATGGTTTAGGGAGAATATAGTATATGACTTACCTTTATTTGTACCATTATTGAAATATATGCAATTTAAAGCAATGCCTTACTGGTGCACAGTACATTAATCTTCTTTTACTGTACCATCAATGCAAATCAGATGAGTGCATTGCTGGCTTTTCGACACAGTTGCATGGAGATTCAGTGATTGGGTATGCGACTGACTACCTCTGAGTGGCTGCTGCCCACATCAGATAAAACACTTAAACAATTACTGTCTTATCTGCTGTGGTGGGAGAAGGGTTTCTGGCCTCATTATGACCAGATTAGAGTGAGAAACAGAGCCCAACTCACTGTTCACTCCTGATCATCAGTCCACTGGGCCCTCAGGTGACACTAACCATATTAAAGTCTTTGCAGAGACAGATACAATAATAGTTAAACATAACCAGCGTGGTCTCCTGTGGCTGGAAAGCAACACACCAATGTAGCTGAAACATCAACAAAACAAATCATCTTTTGAAAATGCGGTGCAAAAATAACATGGAAATAACCACATAACCAAAATAATGAGTAATAGGTTGGTAAAAGTTGTATTTATTTTCCTTTGTTTTTGTTAATATTAAAATTATTGTATTCCCTTTCTACCTTGGTTGGTTTTTAGTAATTTTCTGGTTATTACATTTTAAATGGTATCCAGGAAAGACTCCTATCACACTGAATGATGCACACACTGTATATTTTTCAAATATGAAAGCTTCTATTGAGGCTGAATCAGTAATAATATATATATATATTTAAAAAAAACAGCACACATTAAAAACTCAGCTAATGGAATAAAAAAATATAAAATACACTGACTTATAAAATAGCAAAAATGGAGAAAAGCAGGAGATGTTTCAGTCAGCCAGTTCTGACATTTCCTCCTCATACTCTGTCTCTGCGTCTCTTTCATGTGCAGGCAACATGAAAAGAGACTCAGAATTTCAACAATAGCAACTAAAAGAATAATGAAATCTTAATGCTGTCTTTGTACTGTCAAACACACTCTCTCTCTTTCCCAGTCACTCTTGGTGCTTTTGACTTTGTCTTTTTTCTCATTTCTTCTGGACCATTCTTCCACTCACTGCATTCATTTCTTCCTCTTGTCCTCTGCAGGGCAGTCGGTGCTCACGCTTTGTGTTGCAGGCAGCTGTGAGCTTCACTCTACCATGCCCTTACATATCTCATGGTGTTTTTCTCCCACTCAACAGAGTTACATTAGAGTTGTCATTGGTTGTCTGAATGTGCTCTGACAGCTGTTGACAGGCCCCATGGCATTATTATTTATCTAATCAACGAGCAGGCAGCTTTAGCATTTAGCGTGGCTGTCCCTTCTTTAATTCAGTGCTGGGAAGATTTGTTTCATTCCAAAGGCTTGATGCTGTCTTGAAGGACGTTACCTGGAGGAATTAAAAATATCCGCAGTTTGCTTTCAAAACCTTTGATAAAATGTAAAAGTGAGGACAGAACATTTAAACATTATATAATTTTTATCCATGCCAGTGAGGTCTAGGTTAGACAGTGCCAGTGAGTCCGGTTCTTTCGGGGTTTCCTTTGGGTTCCTAATTTCATTTAATTTTTCTGTAATGGAAATTAATTATTTACATAACGCTATCATATTCATTGTGGTTTTGCTAACAGGTTAAGAAAATAACAATAAAACGTACTTTTTAAAGGTTGAAATGATCCAAAACTTGTGTGTGATTTGATCTAATTTATTGTTTTCCTGCTCCTCTGTCCTTCTCTGTGCAGACCATGCTTACTGCCATCTCGATGAGTGCCATCGCTACCAATGGAGTAGTGCCAGGTGGGTGAGCAGACGCTGGCACCACACAGTCATCGCTGTTTGAGTCTGTCCGCTTCTAAATTTCTCTTTTCGCTGATTGCTTTTGGCACAGTACACCCAGCGCAGCTTGATATCTCTAGAAACATTAAAAGCTTTAGTCTGGGATCTTGTGCACTTTAACTTCTTGTCACGCAACATTATTTACACAAAATAAAGCATCAGCCAAATGCTTGTCATGAAGATCTGCATTGGCATGTTTGTATCTGTGCACAGACACATGAATGTGCATATGTGTGGTAGCTACACTTTATAAATGAGTTTACATAGTAATGATGGCCTGCGTCTTACCAGTTGGTGTGCATGCAGCAGGGGTCAGAGCAAATTACAGGCTTGTATAGAAGTGTGGAACTGTATGCCAATTATAACTGTCTCTGTTATAACCGGTCCCAGCCTTAATGCTGTTCCAAAGTGCTGATTAAGGTCTATTTATTTATGTTCAGTTAATTTATTTGCACAAATACACAAGCAGTGTGATCAGATGCAATAATAAGAAAGCCTTTTCCAGCAGATTCAGCATAGCCAAAATTACAACTTTCCGAAAGCAATCTGACAATCATTATAAAATGATGTGTGAAAATCAGTCTTTTTTCACTTCAAGTAAATCTGCCACACATTTAATGTTGCGCAAAGTGAACAGTTTTTAAACATTTGTCTTGATCTTTGTGCTCGAGTTTCTTTCACTGTGTAAAATGTTATTCGTAAAAAGACAAAAAGACAGTAAAAGTTTTTTCAGCACTCAAAAGGACACCATACTAAAGTGTGTTTTTTTCTCATACATGAATATTTCTGTGTGATTTTGTTTGTAGCTGGAGGTTCCTACTACATGATCTCCCGTTCACTGGGCCCTGAGTTTGGGGGAGCGGTGGGGATCTGTTTCTATCTGGGAACCACCTATGCGGGAGCCATGTACATCCTGGGAGCCATCGAGCTCCTCTTGGTGAGAAATATCCCCTCTGCCTTCATCAGACAGTAAAACAATAGGAGAGGACATTTTTACCTTTAAAGTATTTCATTATATGCCATTAATAATATTAACAGACATAATCATGGGGAATAACAGGTATGTAAAGAGTCAGGTTAGGAAAAGATTTGACTGTCTAAAAATTTTGACTGAACATTTAATTTTATCCCAGAATTTGCTTGACACTGTGATTGAATTTAGGACTGAGACAAGGGTGGGCAAGTCCATGCATCGAGGGCTGGGGTCCTGCAGGTTTTAGATGTGTTCCTGATCCAACACACCTGAATCACCGGCCCTCCAGGCCTGGAGTTGCCCACCCCTGAACAAAGACCATATACATATAAAAAACTGGCTATACTACTACTGTTTAAACTAAACCATAATAGTAAGAATAGTTGATTTTGCTCCTCTCGATATTTGTTTTTCAAAACATCAGTAACAATAAAAATTGATTAAATAACATAAAAGAAATGAATTAAACATAAAGAAATCCAAAAATTGACTGAAGAGGTTTAGGTGAAGGTGTAGCCTAACAGCTAAACTTTTATGACTCGATTCACCGATGCAAACACCAAGAGCTGAGGGAAAAAAAGCTTCACGTTTCATACCCGTGATGATTTTTAAATGCTTAGCTTATTAAACCTACATTAATTAAATAAAGGCTTGCATTCTTGCTGTACGTCATCAATTATACCATCACTTGTGCATGTTTTGTCCAGTAATTTGGATAGTAAAAAAAGCCAACTTTGTTGCTGAGTCTTTTATTTTTCCCTCTTTTTTGACAAGTTGCGTCTCTGTTGTTCTAATTTCTCCAGCTATGACATTTTCCTGCTTTTTTTGTTTTATTGTCCAGCTTTCTCTCTTATAATAGCATCACCTCTTTCTTCACCTTCAGAGAGATTAGGGAGGTCTGCTTCAAACACATTCTCACTGCTACAAATATGAACTCTGGTCTAGGCAGGGTTGCAGGAGGCAGCAGACACGACACCTACTTGCTTGCTGTGAATGCTATTAACTTCACTATTCTCACATGAGCACTCCTGGCTATCATATGCTGGGCAGCCGAGAGGATCCAAGTACATCTTATCCTTTTAAAAAAGAGTTGCAGTACATGAGTGAATACGGCTTATGTGTTAGTGTCAAACATCCGGTCCACAGTGTGGAAGAACCATTTAAAACATGTCTTGACCAATCAGAAGAGTCTTAGATGGTCACATGAATCACATGATGTGCTTCTCCTCAGATGGATTGACTGTTTTAAATCACTTATTGTACAGTATTCTGAAGCTAAATCTGGTTAAATAATTTGTGAAAATGTTGTTAATACATCCAGGACAGCTACCATGTTTGTGTTTTTTGGAGCTCATGTTCATGTGAGAGAAAGAGAGAACCTTCTAATATCGTGCCTGTTTGAAACCAACGTCCATTTCAAGTTTATTCATCCGTGATGTTGCGAGACCACAATGGCCTTAAAAGAAAAATGATGCTAGTTGCTAGGGTTAGTGGAGGGTGACCACTCAAATCACAGCTGATTCTTCCCTGCAGTGAACCCTCCAACATCACATTTTGATAATTTTGCCAAGGTGATAACACTGTTCAGACCCACAACTCCAAGGGGGAATGTTGTTGTGCTGCAAGTGCAGAACACTTTAGATTAAATTATGGTGGTAATACATGAAAGATTGTTGCACCATGTTGTTCTGGTCCAAGGAAATCTGGAGCCAATATTGGAAATGTTTCAATGATTAAAGGCAGGGAGCCAAACAAAACAGCTAGCACAGAGGTATTTAAAAATCAGTCACTAATGTCTACTGAGATTGTGGCTAATCTTTCCTTCTTTGTTTCTTTTCTTTGTTTTATCCAGGTAAATGTGTCATTAACATTGTCCTATTCTGAAATACATTTTCACCTGATTGTTCCGTGTGCTGTGATTATGTGAGCTGTTTTCTCTTTGGGAATGAGCTTATTTGGCCTTTTTCTTATCTTCAAACAGAGCATACAGAGCCAAGACTAGAAAAAAACTGTCTGAAACTGAGCATTTAGAGCTGTCTGAATCCCTTCACAGGGATTTTTTTGTCCATATACTGATCCTATTGTTTGACACTTTGGCCATGTTTAGTTTTAGCATCTACAATTGCAATAGTAGATATAATGTATGACAGAAAATAAGGATAAGCATAATATGTCTGCCTAAAATAAGAAAATATAATTTGTTCCTGTAGCTACAATGACCTGTATTGCTTGTTAATCTCATCCACGCTTGTTACTATTTTTGTTGTTCAGCAGAAGGAAGATGATCCCCTCTTTTTTAATCCTGCCTGCAAAGCTCTGATTGACTCAATTTTTTCTAAATAGGGAAACTGTTGTTAAAGAGCACGAGATGTCTTGAACTACTGTAAATCGTACAAAAAAAGCAAACATACTGTAATACCTAATTTAAGAATGTAAATTAAAATTAGTTGTTTGTTTTTTTTTTCCTTCAATTGGTCAGACCCACATCAATGAAACTTTGGCTATCCCTATAATTCATACAGTGATTGCAAAGCGAGACAACAAAAAAAATTCTCTGCCTCTAACAAATATGAAACAGAGCATTTGCACGGTGCTCTTCTCCTTCGGCTGATTTTCATCCTCACTTTGCTTTGAAGCTATTTTTTTCTCGCAGTGTGTGTTCTTCAATGTGAATTCTGATTAGTTTTTGAAATGGCGCAATCTTTCATCTCCATCTTTTGCTCCTCTCCTCATGTTTCTCTTTCTCCTCCTCTGCCTTTCATTCCGTACTTCTTCCACTGCAGTGCCTCCATGTTGCATGGAATATTGGGTAATTATGCAAATACTGCATTAGTGGGAGATGAAGACACTGCTGGGGTAACAGGATCATTCCTTGAAACAGCTCTCATCACTTTGGTCCACTGTTATCAACTGTGGGTTTTTATTGTTATTATCATTATTCTGGATGCCTCTAATGGATATATAGAGTTTGATCATGCCTGGAGGTTAATTCCGTCTTCTGGATCAAAGCGGGCATTGTAAAATAACAATCCCTGCAGAATTGTAAGGAGCGGATCTGGTGAAGGATGATTTGAATATGTTTCATCCTTCCACCCAAGTCAGGAACACAAACCGATGCTGCTATTTTAGGAAGCACGAAGGGTTCGCAGTGAAGCCGGAGATTTGTTTGCCTAGTGATGAGCCGTTCTTAGCATCAGTTCAGCTCCTTCAGCCAAATGACCAAAGACGCAGCTTCCAGCTGCTTGTTCTCTTTTTGCCCCTTGTAATGATAAAAAGCTTGCAGAGAGAAAAAAAAATATACAGAAATTTCCATGCTTATGTAACAGCTTTGCAATGAATCATCTAAACCTGATGACAGATAGTGACAGGCTAATTAGGGGTTTACCATCTATCTTTAGACTATTCTTAGACTCACCCGTAGTAAAAGTGTAATAATGGCAGTTAATTTTTAATATTAATACCATGCTTGAATTGTTTAATTAAGAAGATTTAAAATAGCAGCCAGCAGTACGAGTTGGTGCTTCAAGCGCCAGCAGAGGACTTTTAATGTGAGCATCACATATTTTCACACTTCACAGAGCTGTCTGCTTTTACTCACCTCATCCTTCATTCCCTTTCTCACCTGTTATATTCCTGGTTTGTTTTTTGTTTGTTTTTTCTTTTTTACCCAGAGTGAAATGTATTACATTCAGCAGTAAACAGTGAGGTAGAGCAGCAGGTCTGTAACCTGAAAGCTGCCAGTTTAAATCCCCAGACAGACCATGGAAAATGAGTAGTCAAAGTGGATGAGTAGCACTGGCACTCCCGAAACAACTACCACTAAGATGCCCTTGAGCAACAATGATATTTTATGGATTTTTGATGAAAGTGTTGGTGCTTTCCCTGAATACATAAAGGTAAAAATAATAATAATTAATTAGTTAAATCCCTTTGCTGCAGATCTACATAGTGCCCAAAGCAGCCATCTTTCCCCTGGAGGGTCTGGAGGGTCCTGAGGCCGAGGCCGCCCTGCTTAATAACATGCGTGTGTATGGGACCATCCTGTTGACCTCCATGGCCACGGTGGTGTTTGTTGGGGTGAAGTATGTTAACAAGCTGGCACTGGTGTTTCTGGCCTGTGTCATTCTCTCCATCCTGGCCGTCTACGCAGGGGTCATCAAGACCGCCGTGGAGCCACCTGTTTTCCCGTAAGCAGCCAAGATAATCCAACATAATATATTCTGAACTGGTAACAAAAACCCAGACTAACACACATCTGAGCAGATCTTACTACACGTGACCTAAGCCGATGAAGGAAAACCATATTATTTCAAATTTTAAAGTTTAAAAATTAGATAAATATCCCTGAAAAATCAACAGCCTGTCAGTGGTCTTTATATAAGCATGCAGTTCTAACAGCTCTGATATATAGTCATTAGTATCCTGATGGATCAGCAGTTTTATGTAATCTGTCTATTTTGTGATCTGGATGTCTAGACAGTTTGTGACCTACAAAAACTTTTGCTTACCGAATTAGTTTACTTTTTATTATTTCTATTTGTAGAATTGCTGTACCAAAAAAATACTAAATTAACTATGAATAAACTTAAAGGAAAAAAAAAGTCAAAATAAATTTCTCACATGGGGAAAAGTCACTGCAACAAGTGTTTCGACAGACATTCTGTGCTTTTATTTCCTCCAGTGTGTGTATTCTGGGCAATCGCACTCTGGTGTGGAAGACCTTTGATGTTTGTGCCAAGACCATTGAGACAGCCAATGGGACAGTCACCACCCAGCTGTGGCAGATGTTCTGTGATTCACCTTTCCTCAATGCTACCTGTGACAAATACTTTACAGCCAACAACGTGACTACGATTCAGGGCATCCCTGGAGTCACTAGTGGAATCTTGGCAGGTTGGTTCATTCGTTTTGGATCCAATAATGTTTAATTTTCATGCAGTGAGCCAACAAATGCTGTCCTTTGTCTTTTTATGTTGCTGAGTCACTGACAATTCATTGGTGTTCTTTCCTGAAGAGCAGGATGTTTTTTTTAATGAATTCTTGGCTATGTAAAAGAAGACAAAATACTCTTTTAGTTGTTCAGGTGTTTTGCTTTCCCTTTAATCTGTTGTTAAAGGTGAAAGAGTGTCCATCAGGAAACATTCCAGTATGGGTGGCTGCAGGTGTTGGTTTTTATTGTTGTTCTCTTATTCCTATTATTCAAACAAAAGACAATCAAGACTTACATTTTGGGCGGGATATCATTTCACTGAACAGAACTGCAGTTTGCATTATGCCACACAAAGAAGCTCTATTTTTACTGCAAGTCAAAAGTCCTTTCACAGCAGTTTTGTTTTACTGGTCCATTACATTCAAAAAATGTAGTCCAATTTTCACCTTTTGTCCAGATGCAATAAAACATCTGCCTTCCTTATGTCACTGACATTATTGTCACGCACTCCACATACTGTCAAGACTACTGTCCAAGGCTTTCTATGAAGGTTAAGATGTTGGAAAACTGTGAGGCCCTGAAGATGTAATGTGAGAATTTAAGTAAACCTGAACTTACACATATAAATTTTCACCTGTGTAAACTATTCATGCGTGTGAACTCGGTTTGTAGTTTTAGACAACACAAAACACACAACATCTTGTAGGAAAAATAAAATTTTCTTTTTTTTTTTAAAATGTTAGATATTTACTTTTATATATTTATAATGTTAAAGATGCTGATTTAATTTCAGAAAGAGAAAATAGGGCAAACTCAATTCTTTGCCTTGGGCCTACTGAAACCCCTGGAAAGCCCATAGCTAGGTAAGCCTTGCTGTATTCTGCTTTACCAGTGAAATGGGTTAAAAAGCCAGAGCACATGGTTAAATTGGGGCCTCTGAAGATGTTTTTTTAATCATTAGATTTGTTTATTGTTTTACTGCTTTAAAACAAGGTCAGGTTTTTGTTCTTTTTACACTGCTTAATAAAAGATCCTTTATTTTCTGAGTGCATGAGAGACATATAGAAGCACCATTGATGGCTGTGTCCTGTTAAATGGGATGAATATGTATGCACATATGATTTTTGTATTTTATAATTGTAATTAATTTTGATTAGTATGTAAAATTGTTTTCACTTTATTTGTTAGAGATAAAACACGTTTACAACACTACTTTTTTTGTTTATTTTAATAAATACAAATATAAGAACTCAAAACTGATTAGAAATGTAAAGTTAATGACTGACTCATTATTGGACAGCTGAAGAACAAAGGAGATTTGCTAGTTAGTCATGGACCTATGTCTCAAATGAAAAATGTGGTTAGGGAGACGTGCAGGGATTCCAAAAAATGTTTGTATGAATCTTGTAACTCGTTCTAATCAGTGTCTTTTTTCCTTTTTTTCGTTATTGCCAATCCAGATAACCTGTTTGGGACTTACTATGAGAAGGGGGACCTCATTTCCAGGCAAATGATGGACTCAGTGGAAGACCAGGATGACGTTCTAACCAATGCTAACCGCTATGTGTTAGCTGACATCACCAGCTTTTTCACATTGCTGGTTGGCATCTACTTCCCATCTGTGACAGGTGGAAACCTATTTTTTTGTCTTATTGTTGTGTCATTTTTATTTAGTTGTTTAGTAATCACAGTTGTGCTGTTAGCCATTTAAGAAATGACATTCCTGGTGTCAAATATTATTGAAGATGAGTGAGTTTATTTGAATTGACTATATTCTGCTGCTTGGGACACATCCTGCCTTTTTATGTGCATAATTCTCTGACTTTGGTATTAATTACTTTACTTTGTCTCCAGGGATCATGGCTGGATCCAACCGCTCTGGAGACCTGCGGGATGCACAGAAGTCGATCCCCATTGGAACAATTGCAGCCATTACCACCACCTCCACTGTGTGTATCCTTTAACATCTGCACTCACAGGCCCTCATACAGGCCACTGCAGATATCTATTTATATCTTTTATCTGTTTGGGCTTGTTGTTGTACAACTTGGCATAATGAATTTGTAGTGATATTTAAAAAGGATCAGTTCATGAAGGACGCTTTAAGTAAAGGTCAAGTTTACAAATTTTAGATTTCAAACTAGAGTTCTCAGGGTGCTTGCACTTGTATGGCACAAACACACTCACTGGCCTACAGGAAGCCTCATAATTAAAGGTCAGCATTTTAAATTCAAAAAGGCCATAACTTAATACCATCAAGTAGTCCAAAGTACGAATGTACCATTCATGAGAACAAATTCTTTCATTTGTTTAAATCATGGCGACTGGCTTCTGAATCATTACAGTGCCTATTATAAAGCTTTTTTTTTTTTCATATAAAACCTTGCTAATATTTTAATTAATGTGTTATGCTTTATCTCTTCCTCGAAAAGTTTTGATCATGTCTGCCATTTATGTGCCTTAACATATATGATAGACTATGCTGTATAGTCTGAAGCAGCCAATATTGAATCTCTTCCATGTAATAAGCTTGGGATCCACACAGATTTAATTAGTACCTCTAATCACATCATTGAGCTGCCTATGCAGTTACCAATTAATGAAACGGAGGCATATTGCAATGTCACTTATCTCAGAGATATACCTACACCATCGATTGAGCAAACAGCAAATGCAGTTATTTGGTTTATTAGAAAAGTGCATTTTCAGAAGGAAACGTTTATAATTATTTTAATCACTAAACCAAGACTCACTAAACAAGTGTTGAATGTTCCCCATTTAAAACATTAAACCAGCCTCCATGAAATGACTTTGCTTTCTTGAACTGCAACTGTTCAGACATGTCCAGTGTGATTCTGTTTGGTGCCTGCATTGAGGGGGTGGTCCTCAGAGACAAGTAAGTCCATCCTTTATTGCCTGAGAAGCATCTCTGAATGCAAAAGTAAGTCTGAGAATGATTCACTCTGTTTATCATGTTTAGGTTCGGAGAGGGCGTCCATGGGAACTTGGTGATTGGCACATTGGCTTGGCCATCACCATGGGTAATTGTGATTGGCTCTTTCTTCTCCACCTGCGGAGCAGGCCTTCAGAGCCTGACAGGAGCTCCTCGTCTCATGCAGGCCATTGCCAAGGATGGCATTGTTCCCGCTCTTCGGGTCAGTCTGTTTTCTTTTCATACCACACTTTATAAAAGAAGTAGACATAGTGAAGTGACGTCAATAGGGAAGTGACTTTCATTTGCATTCTTTCCAATGCCCAGCAGGTGTGACTCCACTTGCTCCAAAAAAACCCCGAAACTGTATAAAAGTCTGAGAAACTCACCCTGCTTTTTACTTAATTCACCTCAGAATACAATTTCCTGAGTTTATGGATAGAAACCCATTGTAGAAACATGGCACTTTTTCCTTCTGTATATATTTACACACATTTAGTAAAATAGTTGTGTTGCAGACCTTTATTTTTCACAGAGACAACTGATGAGGAAGCAAAAAAGGAACTAAGCAGGTTAAGCAGATTGAATAGTGGCATTGGTGCCAATAAAATCTTCTACTCAGGTTCAGATCCACCCCTCCACCTCCTCCTCAAACCAAAAGAAGCAGGAGACTGAAGCTTCAAAACATAAATGCATGGGTGACATCACCACTATTTCAACCATTTCTATTATAGACTCAATGTAATGACTTATCGTACTGGAATTAAGAGGGGGGAAAGCACTGTATGTAGACATGCTCCTCAAAAAGCAGTGATGCTAACATGTTTTCTGTGCTGGCCCTGCAGATCTTTGGCCATGGGAAGGCCAACGGAGAACCCACGTGGTCCCTCCTGCTGACTGCTTGTATCTGCGAGAGCGGGATCCTCATTGCCTCCCTGGATTCAGTGGCTCCCATCCTCTCCATGTGAGACCTGAAAAAACACTCTAATTTCTTGCCATCTGAAAAAATAAATAAATAAATTAAAGAAAATAGAGCCATGGGAGACTTCAGAGCAGCTGGCACCCTGCTATTTCTTAAACAGTCCAAATGCCAAATTGTATGGGCTCTGGATCATCCCACAAAAGAACAGTCCACATTCCTACTTTGGTAATGCAAACATAAATACAAGTAAATGTCATAGATGTTAACATGACATTCCCCTTTGACTGTAATGTTGTGATCTTATAGTAAACAAGAAGAGGTTTGTTATAGTGTGCATATCTGTTTCCTGCAGGTTCTTCCTGATGTGCTACATGTTTGTGAATCTGGCATGTGCCCTCCAGACGCTGCTCAGGACACCAAACTGGAGACCACGCTTCAAGTTCTACCACTGGTCAGTTCACTAACAGCAAAGAAAAGGAGCAGCTGAACTTTTCTATTCACAAACAGTTTATATTGCATGTTTCTGTGTGTCCCTCTCTATAGGACTCTGTCCTTCCTGGGGATGAGCTTGTGTCTCACTCTGATGTTCCTCTGCTCCTGGTACTATGCCATCGTCGCTATGGTAATTGCCGGTTCCATCTACAAGTATATCGAGTTTGCAGGGTGAGTGCAGCACAACCACAGGAGATTAGATTTGTTGGCTTCCTTTTTGCTGGCACGTATTGGTGCATCATGTTTTCAGGCAGTTATTATAATTCTTTGTTTCTTCTTTTTTCCAGTTTAGTTTCAGTTAGTTTCCTGACTGAGTTTGTTGATTTCATTTTGTGTGTGTGTGTGTGTTTCATTTTAATTTTGTTTTTATTAGATTA
Source organism: Bujurquina vittata (assembly GCA_015106715.1). Taxonomy (NCBI): domain Eukaryota; kingdom Metazoa; phylum Chordata; class Actinopteri; order Cichliformes; family Cichlidae; genus Bujurquina; species Bujurquina vittata. Next base: position 6,728 of record VUQK01005258.1, on the reverse strand, counting down.
AGTGTTTTGATATTACAATATACATGTTATTTGTAAAATTAGCAGCACTTGTTTGAGTGTTCTTTATATTGCAAATGTTGCTGGAGCTTTATCCTCCTCAGACTTTATACTCTTCCCCATGCACCTTGGAAGTAGTGACACTGTGCCAAAAACCTCTACTCGGTTTCTGTGGCATTTGTCTGTTTGCGAGATTTAAGTCCAGAACAATGCAATGCAATAGTAAAAGCACAACTCTCTATCCTGGCTGCTTTGTCAAATTGACAAAAATGCTTTCCCTGTATATTTTAGACTGTGCACCATACTGTCTAAAACAGGGAAAGTCTTAAGAAGGTTTCTGTTTCTTTCAAATTCTTTTTTTATTTCAGTAAACATGTTTTTTTCACACTTTTTTTCTTTTATAATTTTGTTTTAGTTAACCAAACAGCCTCATTTCCGAGTTGTCACCGCTGGTCTTTTTTTGTCAGTAATTTAAATGGAAATGGGTGTTTTGTTTTGGGTTTTTTTCTTTATTTCCACTGATTGGAGCTTTTGTGCTTTCCAGTCATATGAGTGTTTCTTTCTTGGCAGATCTCTTAGCACACAGTGCTTTTACCAAAGTAGCTCTCATGTGGTGCTCTTTTGTTACTTCAGCCTCAGATCTGTGTGTTTTAGGTGTAGCATGGAAGAAAAAAAAAATAAACCTTGAAATCTAAGACTGTGTTTGGTTGGGAGATGTTCACTTGTCAGACTCTGATAAGGATTGTGATCATCTCTGTTACTTCTCCAAGCCATTGGCCCTTGTGTCTCAGGCTGGAAGAGCCTTTAGCTAATCAAGCCATGTTTCTAGTGTATTAGTAAAGACTTATACACATTTAAATGCTGTGATAAGTGACATTCACCAGTGATGAATGATCTTTAATCATGTTGCATTATGTCAGAGTGTCATCTAAAAGGGGATTTGCTTCGCTCGGCTGCCTTTATCACTGTCACTTCTTAAATTCACAGAGAAGCTGCAAAAACTGTTGTTCATGTTTTGACTGACAAATATTGATTGGCACTTGCCTGTGTCACAGTGCCGAGAAGGAATGGGGTGACGGGATACGAGGTCTGTCTCTGAGCGCTGCACGTTACGCTCTCATGCGGCTGGAGGAAGGTCCCCCACACACCAAGAACTGGAGGTATGACACATGCACGCCGCGTTGTGTTACCGTGACTCTAATTAACGTAGACGTTAACGGCACATCTGTGCACGTTCTCATTTTTTCACCTAATGTGATCGTCCTCGTCACAGCTGTCAGACAAGTATTTGTAAATTCATATTAACGTCAACCTTTCTTGCTATTTTTCCTCTCTCTCCTTCCAAACAAGGACTTTTACTTGGCGATCTCAGCCGTTTCTTTCCTCATGGCTTTATTTGTCTTTTCACAGCTCTGCCTGTTTTTATTTTTATTTGTCTTCTACTTTTTTCTACTCCATCTTTTCACTTCCTCCGCTCACTGATCTCCCTTCTCGTCAGGCCTCAGCTGCTGGTGCTTGTCAGTACAGATGCAGAGCAAAATGTGGAGCAGCCTCGCCTGCTGTCTCTGACCAACCAGCTGAAGGCAGGCAAAGGTCTAACCATTGTTGGGACAGCTCTAGAGGGCACGTTCTTGCACAACCACGAACAGGCCCAGCGTGCAGAGCAGGTAGGGAAGATTTTACTTGTTAATCACAGCCTGTAACACTTCAATCACAGCAACATATTGATACTTTGCAGTACAATGCCTTTCAACAACAATGGACCAACAAAGTCTGCACCACTGTCACTAAAATACTATATCCAGTAAGGAAGCTTCAGAACCATTGTATCTCCTGATTTCATTCATCTTTCAGACTTTTTTTTTTTTTTGCAGAGACAAATTTCAGCCTACTGAATGGAATTTTTCAAAAATCAAGTCAAAAATTTAAATATAGCTTTTTATT
>VUQK01005255.1:155817-171733 GCA_015106715.1 Bujurquina vittata | reverse complement strand
CCTCTTGTTGCCCTTTGTTTGTAAGTCCCCGGTTATACTGGGGAAACAGGATTCCCGCGAAAAATATTCCCACCGTGACAGCCCCCAAACCCCCCCCCCCCCCAAATCTCCAATCTCAGCCCATCCCACATGAGCTTACCCTCAGACAGTCAGTGGAATAAGTTCATGCCAACATTGGTCCTGTTCTCGCAGGCCAGCTCTGTTTCCCAGGGCTTTTTTTTTCATTGCTGGCATCAGATTATCATCACGTATCAGATAGTGGTTGGAGAAATGTTCAACTGCTGACAGTGACTGTAAATTCAACTTGCATGTGTGTGTGAGTGCAGACCACAGAGCTACAGGAATGTATGGCTGTTTAGGAGAGAGATGCTATCATCTGTGTGTGATGGTTTGCACAGGGGCGCGCGCACGCACACACACACATGCACACATGCTGCTCCTGTTTTTTACACTCTCACACAGTCTCATTTACGAATTCAGCCAGGCTCCAGGCTCAGTTCTTTGATTAACATGACATGGCTCATTTCTTTCGCCCGGTATTAAAGCTCGTTTTAGAGGCAAACCGATTACAGGAATGCCCACAACACCAACACTTCCCTCAGAATCCTTCGTCAGTCCATCTTCTGCTTGAGCTGGACACAGTTAAACTGTATGTAGGACAGTATTTTTAGACATCTGGGTGAGGTGCTTCCCATGCCGTGGACTGACCTCAAATCTGCTGGAAGGAGCAGCCACTGTCCTTCCTTAGATAGGTCTGTATTTCAAGAGTGCAGGTGGACTCCTCCACTCCCTGGAGGTCCACTGGGGTGATATACAGTAATGCACTATTCACTTGTAGAAAAGCCCCCAGAACCGCTGAAAGTGTCTCAGCAGCTCCACTCGATGAGATGTGATGAATGCTTGTAACATTTCCTCCTTGCATTTATTAGTTAAGATGAACTGTGGAACACATCTGGGTGAAATTACACAACATCCTTTGAGTGCATTGGCTTTTATTTCAAAAGCTTTCACTCTTGTGGCTATATATCTAGGATGTTCACCCAGAGATACACTCAGCAGGGGCACTCTCACAAAATTGAGGCTGATTTGGGGGGGTTAATTTTCACTCTGCTGCTTTTCTCCGAGTGGAAAAAGAGATGTTCCACTAGAGCCTGGAGAGTGTCTGCATATGCGATAGGGGAATAAGAAGGAGAGCGTGAGAGAGAGTCTTGACTCATGTAATGATGTGGTCTGATTTAAAAGCCTGTGCTCAAGGCTGTTAATGTGCTAAGATTGCGGCTGTGTGTGGAATTTCATTTCGTTGTGGATGCTGGGAGTGGGGTTTCTTTACAGGCTGGAGGAGGTTGATAGAGGGTTAAAGTGCTTTCAGGCTGCAGCGGACGTTTCCAGCTCCAACGTGCCGCTCCTCATCCATCATGCTGCCAGTAGCTGCCTCTGCAGTCTTGCAAACACACACTCAGAGGCACAATGAAACGAGCACTATGGAGAAACATGCAGACTGGCCCTCAAAGAGTTACAAGCCATTCATATTGGTACTGTAAAGTACCTGCGTTAATTGATGTTCATAGCCAGCAAACCACATATCAAAGCTTTCATTAACATTCTGTGTTTATCAAAGTTTCTTGAAACTTCTAGAAGCCCAGTCACCAGTGAGCATTATGACCTGGATGACTGAGAACCTGCACAGACAATCTCTTTGTTGGAGTCACATTTTTTTTCTCTTACACAACAGGTTTCTGCAAAGAAAAACAGAAAACTGTGATTACAATTATGGGCATGTTTTATCTGAAGAACATCAGGCACTTTAAAATCCACCTGCTTTTAAGTAATATTTTGGTTTGTGTGGTTGGGTCGGTGGGGGACATCAATATAAACAAAATCCACTGGAAATAAAATAAAGCAGAAACATTAGATATGAAAAAGTGTAACAGGGAAGACCTCTCTTATCCACGGGGCATCAAATACTGGATTTTGGTCAAAGGCATCAGAGGTACACAGAATACTCCTTGATGTCATGTCACCAAGTCTCACCTCCAACTCGTTACATACGGATGCTTTTTCAGGACCCTGTGGCATCACATTTAAATGCACTTGCTGCACAGGGGATTTACACTACTGTGTTAAACCTTCGTCGTAGGTACCTTGTAACCGCAAACCCCTCTGAAACCTTACCATGTAACCTGCACCGTATCCTGATGTGCACCTCAAGCGACTATTGTGATTGGCCTGTTGAGGCCTCCTGTGCACTTCCTGCTACTTTTGCTGCAGGTTTAGAATTGATCAGTGAGAAAATAAGAAACACTGCCTTGACATAAGCAATAATAATCATAGCCTCACTATAAGGACTCACATGCGTCCTGGAGGGAAATTGCTGAAACATCCGAATGGCTGTGAGGAAATGTACAAAGATATAGAAAAACCTGAGAGACAAATATGTTTGTCTCTGAAGAAAAAAAAGATAAAGAGTGAGTGCCCAGGAGGGGAAAAAGTCAGAGAGATCTATTTATTTCTATCATGACTGGCACCACATTAAAACACTGGGATATGACCACAAGGTAATTAACATCACGCACAAGCATGAATGCTGGCAACGTTAGCCACCTGCGCAGGTTGAAGGCTCTGCAAAGATTCACTGTACGTCTAAATCAGCTGTAAAGGCAATCGATTTATTTATTTATTTTTTAAAAGAGAAGGATGATATTTATAATCTATTTAAACAGCACCCAAATTTTTCCTGAAACTAATCAAAAAGATTTCAGCTAAGGCGAGTCTTACAACACCAGCTGATAGGAATGCAGATTCCTTTACTTTTGCTGAGTATCTGGAATTCTCATGCATTTGTGCATCCTTTACTTATAGATGACAAACACGGCGTGCTGCTACATTTCTTTCTTCTCGTCGTCATGCTTTGGAGGTAATTCCCAACACAAGCTGCCTGCTGATACAAAATAGGAGATTCCAGCACGGTCTTCTTTAGTTATCCTTCTTTAAGCCTTCTTGGAATCTCACCCCCACCATTCCTCCCCCCATCTCTCCCTTTTTCTGACATTGCACTTTTCAGAACGGACAGAATGAGCTAGCTTCTTTATTGGTCCCACTGAATGACCTGCTGAAAGGAGCTGCCATGAATGGATGAAGGGGGTGGGGTGGTCTGAGGGGGTGACAGACAGGGAGGGGCGGTGATGGCGGCTGGGTTTATTGTACTTCCCTCTATGTGGCAACAGCGGGTCAGAGAGAAGCTCAGGCTGATGGCTTGAGAGGGCTGGAGAGCCACACAGAGTTCAATAGGCTCAGAAACAAAAAGCAAAGAGGCCACTAGTTAATGAAGCCCAGTGCAGTTAAGCTACTCTTTAAGCTTTTTCTCATTGTCTTTCATGATGGTTGGAAGGCTTCTTCATGTCCAGTTGTTAAAACTCATTGCTTGAGTTATCACATAGTTTGAATGATTACTTCTAGGCAAGAATCGTGCCCATAAAGTACGTTTGAAAAGGTCAGATGGAGGAGCAGGAAACTTGTGATGGTTGAAGCAGTGCAATCTGGCTGTCAGAGAGAGATGACAAGCATTTTCCATTCATGAGAAACATTCCCCCTCCACAGATGATTGCTGCCAGTAGAGCACAGTCAGGCTGTTATCTACTCCTCCCTTTGACTCAGTTGAGGGATGCTGCCATGCAAAAGATGCTGGATCATAAGCCGAGGGGTGACGCGGCTACAATAGTTTTGATTTGGGTGGAGTTGCGATTCGTTTTGCCTCGGTGGGAACAGTTTGAGAGGATGACGAAGAAAGGGTGGAGGCTTAGAAAACAGGCACCTTCCCATCTTTTCTGACCTTCACAGTGAAAGAGGCGCTTAAAGCAGAATAATATCAAAATGTGACACTCTGAAGTGTAGTAAGTGATGATTAACAGCTGAGATTATAGGAGGAAAAATAAATGGTAGTAATAAAGGAAAACGGGCCCCCCTGGCACTCTTCTGCAGTTACATATTGTCAAACTAATGTTCTGCTCAGAGATCCAAGAATAATGTTTGAAGTGAAAAAGTGTTTGCGTTGCCTCATTTGCTTCTGCATCAATTTTCCCCAAATCTAAATATGCTGCAGTCGGACTGCAACTTCTCCCCCTTTGCTGAGGGGGAGAAGTTGGGGTATCGATAAAAACAAAGCGCAATGGGAACAGAATAAATCACAGCGTACGTGAAATGGAAATTTTAGAAATACAACACTGTGGCAAAGGAATCCTTTCTTATTCCAGGGCATAAAATATTGGTCTTTTCTTAAAGGCATCATATTTAAACGCACTTGGTACATCTAAACATCAGTTTTTAACATGCTGGGTGAATGTTTGCATTTATATAGTACATTTATAGTAATCCCAAACCCAAATCTTTTCCAGCCTTAACTCAGACATTTTGGGTATGTGAGACCAAACAAGCAGCTAGTGAAAGAGAAAACTAAGAGTTAAAACACAAATGAAGTTAAAAGCACCTAGTGAGACAAGGACCAGTCTTGTGGCTCAGAAACCTGTAACTTAAGCCACCTGAGGACCATGCAAGAGATCTAATTAGGTGACATATAAAGAAGCAGGATGTCATACGCCTCAAATAGGAACAGTATGCTCTTACCAAGCACTGTCTTTGGTTTTGTTGTTTCTCCATAAACATGAAGATGCAGTGCAGTGGGTGGGAGGGTTGGGGGCAGAGAGTATGTCAGGTTTTTTTAAAATTTTTGCTAAGCATGCACAACACCTGGTGCTTTAGGAATACTACTGCTGGTAGAGAAAATGAAAAAGCTTAAACCATCTTTGTTTTACACTGATTTCATACCTTCTCAAAAAACAGACAAAGAATGGAAATGAAGACAACAATAAAGTACAGAGGGAAATGTCACATGTGGAGTGATGAGCACGCTTTCACAAACTGTATTGTGCAGATTTTTCCATTGTTTGAGGTTTGACTGGTGCTGGTTTCATCTGGCTTTTCTGCTGCAGTTAATTGACTCCAGATTGGAAAATTAACCTTATCAATGACTCCCGACATTTGTATAATGATCGTGGAGGGAAATGTGTGTCAATTTGCATTCACTTTGCTGATTTTCCAGAAATTTTGATGCAAATTTCACTACGGGTCAAACATACTGTAACTGCTGAGCTGAAAGACACCATAGGACCAAGTTTGTATCGACAGTCTACAAATAATAGTATTTATTGGGTGCATATAAAGACTCTAATCATTTCTTATTCTCATAGCATTTCTTTTATTTTATTTAAGGTTTGAGCTTCATGACTGACATTATCGCAACCAATGATGTCACTTGTCAGCTGAGGCGAGGAGGAGTACCATTTACAACAGTTGACTGTCCTCCAGTTTCCTCTCTGGTCTCCACAGTCCTACAATTCACTCTATCCAGGATCTCAGCCAAACTCTGAGTTGATTTCTTTGGTTTTTGGCCTTTTCAGGACAAAATGCCTGCCTTATAAACACTACTCAAGCTGTCAGTTTTAGTCCGTATTTATTTTGGTAGTAGACCATGTGAAAACAGGCGTTCGTGCAAGATTTGCTGGGTGGTTTAGTGTGTGATGTAGGTGTATGTGCCTTCCTGAGTGTCTGTGACTAAAGTTTGAACATGTCTGCTGCTGTATGTTTCAGCAACTGTTTTATTAACAGATATGTTCCAAGCTTTAATGCACTTTCAAACAGGAAGTGAGCCCCTCTTGCTTTCTACACACCATTAGGTAAAAGACAAACATGACAACATGTTTTCCACTTGCAGTATGAAGTAATGAAAGCTATCCAAGCACAAAAAGCTGCTTTTTATATGCAACATTTTAGAGACCGGTGAAATCTGTCTGTTCCTTACTGCTGACAGCTAACTTGTTAATATTGGATCACAGCAGCATTGGAGTGTAGAAGTAACATCTTGTGTTTGGTTCTACTTTGTGTCTTGAAGCATTTACACTGATATCTATACTGATGATATAGCCCAACCAATATATATGTCTTTTGTGGACGTGGAGAAGACATTTGACCATGTCCTACTATGTGTCCCTCTGTCCCTTGGGGTGTCCCTCAAGGTGTCCTATAGGCAGCGCTTAGGAGTGTGGTGTATGGGGCCCGTTGTTTAGGAGCTATTTGGTCCCGATATATAGTGTGAGCTAGTTTCGCATTGCTGACAAAATGCATATGTGGTTCTTTCGGACTAAATAAATGATGATTTCCAGCTTGCACTGGAGTGGTTGGCAGCTGAGTGTGAAGTGGCTAGGATCAGAATTAGCACCTCCAATTCTTGGGCGATGGTTTTCAGCTGGGTGGGTGTGTCCACTGTAGGTTTGGAATGAGTTGGTCTTGTTGGCCTTTTTTCACGAGTGAGTAAAAATGCAGTTTGACAAAATGAATGAATGAATGGATGGATCCTATACACTTAAAAATTATTCTTTGCCTTCATACACACAAAGCAATACTTTTAAATGGGTGTATTCTAATGAAGTAAATTTCATTTGACCAAATGTCATTATATTTAAAGTTTTATATTGTATTTATGTAACAAAGCTAAATGGAAAAGTCACATGTAATCAAATTACTTAAAGTCAGCATTTTGGCATAAATATGTTTCTGAGTGATGAACCAGAGTAGGATTGTTGGGATTTTACTTTTACCTTTTCTTCCAAAAAAATAAACAAGGACAGTCACACCATGTATAAAGGTTTTGTAATGTTTGTGTTGTCCTAGAAAACAGCTGGCTGACTGTTTCAGGAGGCTGCTCAAAACCTTACCTTGATCACCTTCTCGTTTATGTCCCTGTAAATTATACGAGTGGACTGCCAAGCTCCAAATGCAAAAATTAAATTTTCCCGTGTTTTGTCACCTAAAAGTAAAGTGTAATCTCATTAAACCTTGAAAAACAAAATGAAGCTACTTGAAAAGCTGAATTTGTTTCCATCTTGGAGGCGTGTGTTCTTGATTCATGCACACGAGCAGCAGTTGTCTTCCAGGACTGCGCACACCTGGCATCCCGCCACACAACCCACCTATTGAAACTACACTGATGCTTCTGATTAATTAGATGAGATGGACTGCCTCCAAAACGCCATTCTCCTCCTCTCTGTAGACTAAGTTTCTTCTTATGAAGTAGATTGTGACAAGAAAATGTCAGTGTGCAAAACAGCTATCCTGAGTGAATTCCAAAAAAAAAACCAACCAGCAAATGGAACATATTTTGCAAGCGTACATCTCTGCATGCAAGTTGGGTTTAGAGTGCTGGCTGAATTCAAATGGTTGTCATTCAGCTGTGGAGTCTGCAACAGGAGTCCTGTTAACTAAAACCTGCTGCAACATCTTGAAGATGTAATGATGGGAAACACAGATGGAGTGATTTCATGCTTGGTAGTTGGATCTGTTGGAGAGGCATTAAGTCCTCTTATTTGTGTCTAATAAGAGTAGTAGCAGAAATTAATTGCAATCTATTTAATATTGACTTCTATACACTGCAGTTGTACAGTACAGTGTAGCATTGTGACCTCTATCTGAGTCTTTTTTTTTCTAATACAAAAACCCCTACCGGTGCCCATAACATAAACCAGCTTTGTCAAATAAGAAAATTGTGGATATCCTGCTGTGTTTTCATGCAGTGGCTGCACCAAAATGATGAACAGAATCCAAAGATATGATGCATTCTCTGACGAAGGTTGAAAGAAGCAGCTCTCCAAAGGGGGACAAAGCATTACATGCATTGGTATCATGAAGGAGAGAAGAGAGTGTGATGTTTCTGGCAGTCCAGGCATGCTGAAAGAAGATAAGGTGTCGGCCCAGCCGAGCAGCCTGTCACACCACCCTGCAGCAGGCTTCATATCCTTCGCCCAGCAGGATCGGCGGTTTGCCTTTGTCCCACTCAAGCAAGTGTCACTCACGGGGTTCACGGCATGCTGCTACATGCCTTCGCCTCTCACAGTGTGCATATGTCTGTCAGCCCCTAAGCAGTAGTTTTCAGTATCGTTGGCTTGATTAATCTTGTGAACCTACAGTACTGGGGTTTGAAGGACTGGTGGAAACTTTCCAGTATTTTTTTTTTATTGAATTGTTGGTATAAGCCAGGATGGATCCATTCTTTCATGTTTTTTATGCCAAATTCGGACCCTTCCATACAAAAGTCCAATTCTGGAAATTGTAGCCTCAATTTGCTGTTCTTAGCTGACAGGTGTGACACCCAGTGTGGTTTTCTGCAGTAGTATAGGCCATCTGCTTCAAGGTCCAACATGTTGTGCTTTCAGAGATGCTCTTCTGCGTGTCTTGGTGGTAACAAGTGGTTGTTTGAGTTACTGTTGCCTTCCTATCAGCTCGAAGCAGTCTGGCCATTCTCCTCTGACCTCTGGCATCAACGAGGCGTTTTTACCCAGGGAACTGCCACTCAGTGTGTATTTTTTTTCTTTTTCACACCATTGACTGTAAACCCTTGAGATGGTTGTGTGGGAAAATCCCAGCAGAACAGCAATTTGTGAGATATTCAGACCATCTAGCACCAACAACCATACCACATTTAAATCCCCATTCTAAAGCTCGGTTTGAAGGGTTAGTGTTAATACTATTGCCTGAAAGATGTCAATTAAAAGTGGTTATGTTCAACTGGCAGTCAGTTGTGAAAGTCTGGCTGTGAGCTGCTACATTTCCTGCCTCTGCTGAAGTAATTTGTGTCCCAAAAAAAACCCCCAAAAGACCTCCGTTTTTTTTTTCCAGTGAGTGTAATCTTATTAAACATGACTTCTAACCCAAGATTTGATTGTTCTGTTTATTGGTCTGTTTATTGTTTTACCATACTCATAGATTCATGGCTCCTCCCTCCTCTAATTTATAGCTATCTGATGTAATATGTATCCTTTGCAATTATTGGTAATGCTACACACACTTGAGTGTATTCAAACAACGATGTAAACTCTGCCAAGTGGATCCTCGCAGACACTGATTTTGTCTTTTCCGTGCTGTAGATCCAACAAGCCTGCCTTTGTTACTCTGTCCAGAAAGGGTCTCAGCATCCCCTATGCAGAAGTTCCTCTTTCCTCACCAAACTCATTCTGAAAAAGAACAAGTATGCCCTGCGGCAAGTGCTTTTCACAGGACAACACAGACTGCAAAGCTCTGACAGGTCGCAGCACACTGGAGAGTGAAAAGGTTTACAGCTACCAGCGTATTTTTCCTAAAAATAGATGGTGACTTTGTTGACAGTGTTTTTTGTCTTCCACCTTGCGTTCATACCATCTCTGGACAGAACAGCTCTTTAGGATTTGGCTGACTGTGCTTTTTTAGTGAACGCATCATTGTTCTACGCACTCTGAGGCTTTTCTTGGTGGGCTGAATGCCATAACTTGACGCCTAAAACTGAACACCAAAGAAATTGAAACTGATACAGATCTTTGAGCATTATAGCCTCGGGGAATTAAAATAGGACATTATCATCTGCCACTGCGCCGGGAAGAGAGAAGTCAGCGTTGTTCTACAACATGTTTTTGCTGATTCCCCCGTCGAGTGAGTCAAGAAGACTAATCTTTTGTAAGCGATGCGTAAGGCTTTCTTCTGGCTGTGGTGTTCATTACTTGACCCTAAAAGAATCAAGACTGCCAGGAATAGGAGGATAAAGGATTCTTCTCACAGGCGAGTGGAGGTTTCTAGAGGTCAGGGTGATTTTTGTTTGGACACGCTTGTTCCAGTGTGTCACAGCTGTCTGACCTCCTAACTTTGGACTGAGCTCATTTCGAAGCTGTAAACAGGAGGCTGGGCTTAGTGGAAGCTGCAGCACATTTCCATCTGTGTCCCTTTAATTTTTAATTTTTCAAAGACGTTCTTGGATCACATGTATTTGAAATGGGCATAGGAAAACTGTCCATCACTTAAACTTCAGACCTTCATCTGGAAAAGTTCTTGCAAACAATGGCACCATGCCCAAATTTTCCTAGGAAAACAAGCCAGATAGTGTCCAGAACCCCTCCGAATATACATACATGTATAAAGGTCCAAGGCTACAATATCAAACATACCTCTGTTTCAGGGAATCAATGTAAACATCCAAATATTAAAGAGCATTTGATTAAGTGAGCACTTCCTTTTCTTCCTCTGACCTTATCCAACATCAAAGATACCAGTGTGGTTAAGCAAAAATGTGGGGAAAAAAAGAAAAAGAAAAATAGGAAATACATCAACAAGTGATTCTGGTAAATGGTTTAGTTTGTGCCAGGTGTCCAGGTTTCTGTCCCTTTGCCAGTTGGACTAGCAGAGAGTTACTGGCAGAGCTGTGCACAGAGCCGAGAACAAAAGCTTTCTTTCAGTCTTTGTGGTGATGAATTGCAAGGTGTTCAAGCTACCTGTATGTGTGTGCGTGCGTGCATGCGTGTGCACTGTAAATGGGATAAAGAGGGACAAGCTGGTAGCAGTTCTCAGGTTTTTTCCCCCCAGTAACTAGAAACTCACAGGTCTTAATCCAGAGGTCTGTCCTGCTCTGACTGTGGGGGTTTATTGTATAGTCTGGTGCAGGTGTAGTGAAGTGTACACATTATGATCCAGAAGGCAACAGCACATTTTATAATGGCCACAATGCCTCAAAGTCTGTGGTTTGGCTGTGTGAGAACCAGTTTGGCTGATCTACAATCCTCAGTCTGACTGCTCTATTAAAAACAGGTATTTCTATAACTGGGTTTGCATGTCTGAGGATATCTAGCCTTTCTCTTTGCTGTCCTTTTTTTCTTTGACAAAAAAAGACAAGCTGACAAAGTGAAGGGGTGACTCAGTAATTTCTTCCTTTAGGCTGATGGGTCTTTTGTCCTGTCTTTGAACGCTCAGTATTTTCTCACTAAATGTCACTGAGAATGAATGCTCTTCAGCTCTGAGACAATCCTGCTGAAGTACCGTGCCCCCTCTCGAGGACTGTTGAGCTGCTATACGTTTAAAACGCATTACCAATTTTCAGCAGCAACATGTGCATTATGATACTGAAAATTATTTATTTTAGGCAGCTAAAGTCTTCTCCAAAGAATGTGATAAACAACAGTTATTATGGAGGGATTCTTAGAGAGGAGCTCTAACTGCATCATAAAGAGGTAATTGACTCCCATTTAAAGGCCTTTGTCTTCCATGCCCCAGAATTGACTAATTAAATGGCAAAGAAATTAGTGTGAGCAGTTTAATTATGAATATGTTATTCATACCAATGCACAAAGGTAATAAATGCACCCGTGTCCCAAACAGGTTGGGTGGCAGTGACACCAAGGAATCAGTATGAGTGACAGTAAAGGATTTGCATATGACAGGGGTATACAAGTACAGAAGGCCTGGGATGCACAACACAACATTGTACAGAGTGCAATAAAAATGATTAAAAACAGCAGCTTAGGGAATGCATAACAACAAAAACATCATTTCAGAAAACACAATGCGAAACAGACAGTGCAACACTTTACACAGCAATTAAACACAATACACAGCGTTTTAAAAAAGACTTTGCAAAATACACCTTTTACACAACAGTTGCAACAAAGCGCAGCACTTCAGAAATTGCATACAAAAGGCAAGACACAAATTTATGAAAGGAAAACATTTTTCAAACCATATTTTAGGAAATTGTTTTTTATAAACAGCAATTGTAGGAAACTGAAATCACAGGGACAAAACAGAGCAAAACTTTTAATGAAATGTAATTCAGCAAGATTTTATAATTTGTGTTTTTTAAAACGCAAAACAAAAACATTTTGCAAATCTGTGTTTTATTTTTATTGTGTTTTTTCTGTGTTTTGCACCTCAGGGCCGCCGCGTTAAAGGTAAAATGGACAAAAAACTGTTTTTCGATGTCTCTTTTTGGTGTTACTGTCTCAGACAGTGGCAGCGTTGAGGGGTTTATCAATGAACTGGTCTCCCACAGCAACCCAAAGCTGTTATGAGACTCTGCTTCAGGACGTCCAGTTATTGATTAAATGTCCGGCTGGTTCCTTATTCACCTGAATTCCCCATCGCAACTGAAACTTGCTCGCTGCCAACCCAACCTCATCTAAAACCATTTATTTAAATCATAAATAAAGAATTGTGGGGTGTAATTTGATGCCCGTGATGTCTGTCTGCAATAAATATTTCTGTTTTGTCTTTGACTTGATGAAATGAAGGACCTGCTTCCCAGCACATATTGAATGGGGGTCAAATATGAACTTTCTCCAGGGAGCTGCCAAACCACTGATGTATGCCCTGAAAATCCCATCAATCAACAAGGAGCCAAAATTGAAAATGAAGGGTCGCGATATGAATATAAATGAGTTATTTGATGCCCTTTTTGCCACAAGCCTGCCCCCGAATGACTGGCAGACGTGCTGGTTTTCTCTTGAAGGCCTCTTACTCATTGCTCAGCCCTACAATAATCTATCATTTCTCTGCTGCTTAAGTTGGGACTGATATTTGTAGCATTATGTATTTTTTAATATATCAATAAATGCCACATTGGCTTTTTGTACAAATTTGTTGTACATAGACTATTATGGAAGCTATTATGGAAGAAATGAGCCAGCAGTGGAGTGCATGTTTATATGTTGTCTGTGGAAAAACTTCCTGCTTCAGGGCTTCTTTTGTCTAAGCGGATGTAGAGCCACATGCTGAGAGTTTGTGGGAGTGTTTTCCTCTGTGGTTTCAGAGGATCAGCTCAGATCATAGAAGTTGATCGGTCCATTGGATCATACGCCGAGGCTAATTCTGTGTTTTATTGTTTGCACATCATCTCTGCAAGCAATTAGGGCTGAATGGGAATTGGAGGGTTTATTGAAGGGTCAGAACCAATACATACTTGATGTGCCTGCTGGCACATGTGCCTCTGTGTGCACGCTGTATGTGAGTCCAGCCTCTGTTCCAAGCTGTCAAGCTAGTTGCAGCTGTCAGCTATTGATTGTATTTTATGTGAAAGTGTGTGGAAAGTTGTATGGGTTATTGGACACATCCTTTACAGAAGGTGAGGTCCTCTTTTAAATAAAAAAAATTAAAAAAATCATTTTGGGGGTGTTCATGAGATCATTGTAAGTGGACTTGTTTGGGCGAGCCTAAAATCAGTGATCTTGATTTGGAACACAAGGTAACAGAAAATAAAGCACATCTTTGTCCCCCTTGTCTCGTGTCTTCAAACAAAACAGTCCGCAGGAGCTGCTGACATTATCATCATTAGCAAGTTTAGCTGACTAGCTTCCAGTTTTTGAGTTTAATCTTTTTAGCTTAGCTTGCCAGCATCCCAGTGGAATAGAAACTTTAATACATGTCTGGTACATCCTCCAAGATCTTGAATATTTTAAAAGCCAGAAAGCTTCAGTCACTAACAGTGGGTAGCCAATTCTATGTGGGCAAGCTTAAAAGCTTAAAAATAATGCCCATGTTTTCTATTCCCTAAGAAAAACACAGTAGTTTAAACTAAAGTGAGCAATTAATGGAGGTTTGAACCTTATGAATCATCACTGCTGAAATAGTTGAGCGCACATCTATGCAGTGAAAATGGTGCAAAAAAGATTTAAACCTATGTCAAGATAAGACAGAAAAATGAATATCTGGATGTGCAACATCACTATTGTACTCATACCTGGGAATTTGTAGACATATTTACAGGCCTCTATCCATCCATTCATCCATTGTGTGCTCTTTCTTTGGGACCAGGTCTATCTAAGCAGATAAGCCCAGACCTCCCTCTCCTCGACCACTTCCTTCAGCCCAGGTCCTGGGCTGAAGTAAGTCCTTCCTCCCAGTAGGACATCCCTCAAAACACCTTAGCCAGGAAGGAAGCCAGGAATGTGTAAGCTCCTCTCTCTATCTGTAATGGAGAGCCCAGACACCATTTGGAGGAAGCTCTTTCACTGTTTGTATCTGAAATCTCAATCTTTTGGTCACTACCCCTCAGCTGGTGACCTTAGGTGAGGGTAGGAACTGAGCGGTAAATTGACAGCCTCGTTTTCACACTCAGCTCTGGGTACAGCGTCCGCATCGCTGGTGACAACACACCAATCCATCATTTACAAGGTTTTTATTCTGCACAAAACTTCATTTTACATTTTGCACTATACATGCAGCCCATGCACTAGTTATTAGATGCATTTCACTCCAAAATTGAAAATGGGGAGTGACTTCAGTACACCGTGGAAGATGACATGCATCCTAAACTACATGCTGTCGCGCAGATATAGCTAAAATTATTTATGAAATATTGTCACACCAGCTGTAGTATCACTGGAAAGAACTTGCTTAAATCTTAGATTCATATGATGTAAACAGACCCATAAAATGCCAGCATATAATTTAGACTCTTTTAGACTTTCTACCTCAAAGGGGCTCAGGGGCTCCTGCTCCTGATTTTCTGCCTTCTTATTAAAGTTGCTGTGTCACATGTGATTAGCTATTGAGCTTTATTGATAGCTTGGCTGCTGCCTGTGCTGCTATGAGTCAGCCCAGAATGACCCTGAGCGATGTGTTTTTAATAAGCTGGAGGTCGCGGTAACCTGCTGCTGAGAACAGAGGCCACTTTGCCTCTTGTCGCATCCCTTCCTGGTGTACATGTTGGTGGAGAACAAAGTACAGCTGCAGGCATTCACACATCCTGAATGCTTTATCACATGTTCTGCCCTATAATCTGTTTTCCACAATCTCCCCGTCTCTCATTTCCCCTCCCACCTTTATTCTCATTTCTCTTACTGTCCCACTTTTTCATACATGTGAGTGGAGTAGCTGTCTGAGTTTTTTTTTTCCCCAGCTGCGTCATCCAAGTTTGGGTGTAAAGCCTGTCCTTCAACTACTGACGCCCTGAGCTGATGAAGAAATAGAAATCAATAACACAAAAATAGCACTCTGAAGAAAAAAGATATGAATTGATACTGAAATTACTGCAAGTAATAACAGCAATAACAACAACAAAAAAATACAGTAGACCCCTGCTGATACACTCAGTTCTGATATATATAGAAATGTATGGCAGTGCACAAAGTCAATCAAGAAAAAGCAGTGAGAAGAAGCCAGAAATGTGAAGAGCTTATTTTCTTATATCCAGCAAGCAAGAAGTCAAATTAAATTTTCCATAAAAAGACAAAAAAAAAGGGGAATAAATCACACTTTTTATCTGATAGTGCTCCTGAAGGATGCAAACTCATTCTGCCAAGGATGCTGGGAGTCCGTGAAGATGATTTTTAACTTTCTGTGTGGCCCTGAGTTGATTAAAGTGGCAGAGGTCTGTTGGGTTTACATCATGGCTCATGCAGCTGCTTAGAGTCTGCTGATGCTAGGACAGAGAACAGCTTAACAACAGTAAAAATCCCTGGATCAACACGGAATTTCAAAAAAGATCCATATGGACTGTTTGGAGTTTTATTAGATAGAAAAACACCCAGATCAGTGTTAAAGTGCTCTAACACAAGAGTTTACACCTCAAGCTGCAGCCATTGTTATCTTCTATCTTTTGTCCTTTGTTGGGGAACAGAAACGCGGGAGGCTGAGCTTTTGATTATAAATCTCATAGAACCAGTTTGTACAATCGGCTGCCTGGAAATCATAAGTGTTTATAGTTTATAGTGAAATGGGATAAATGTGCACGTTTGCAAACAGCTGATATACTGAGATTATTTCATTCAGTTGTAACGTTCATAAATATCCAGCCATGAAGTGCATGAGAATTTTCAGTCATTATTTGTTTTGGAAAGGTAAGCTAAATAGGGGAAATAGAAACCTGCTGCCTGATGACATAAAACCTCTCACGAGTTGAGTCTGGATTAACTAATTCAAGTTTTTAACACTATATCCAAAGGACAGTTGTTCTGCTCTAGGGCTGCAACTAACGACTATTTTGATAGTCGATTAGTCATCGACTATTGAAACGATTAGTCGACTAATCGGATTATAAATCATATAATTATGAAATGACACTTATTTAACTCAGCTT